>JAQIYI010000039.1:0-38400 GCA_034700265.1 Polyzonium germanicum
GTGCCTACTTCCGCCGCAGCTTCTGCAGCCAATCAAAACAGCGGATTTTTTCAGCGGATATCAGCTGGTGTTTTTCCCAGGACATTTTCCTGCAGATAGCAGGAAATGCCATCATAGTTCGCTGGCCAGATCGCGTCCCATTTGAAATGGTTATTCGCGGCAAGACGTCAAAATTCTCTGCAGTTCGTCTATGTGGAACCAGCTTTAGTGTGAGTGTGGTGCACCATGGTGTAAGGCGTCAAGCTAGTTTGACACGCCAGCAAAATTGATAGCTTCACACCTGATGTAAAGCCAAGCCGGAAATGATGCATGTTCTGGCGCATGCGCATTTGTGATTTCAGACACTTTTCTCACGCAATAAACATGGCGGCAGTTCGCGATCCTGGGCAGGTGTGGAGCCATGAAGAAACGACCCGCATTATTTCGATTTGGGCGCCGCCATTTTTATAAAGAGCAAATATAAGTGTGACGCCACCTTCCGGCCTACTCATGGTACGCCAGATTGCCGTGTGAACAACTGCAGCAAGTAAAGCTGGCTCGAAACTGGCGTGGCCTCACACCTGGTGTTACATGTATTGCGCCTGCTGTCGTAGGCTGTGTGAACACGACTGTACTTATCTCAATAAGAGCGTTTCCCTTTCAAAGTGGAGTAGCAGACGAAGCTACGCGAGTACGTGCCTGGTAGAAACGTGTACAATAAGCTTAGTGGGAATAGATTATCCAGGAAGCGCTGCACCGGAGCTAACCTTCCAAACGTAGAGCTGCGCCAGAAACGCAGCCATGAGCGCACATAACGCTAGGGGTCCATAATTGGGGCATTTGCTCTGTCGACCCCGGAACTTCTAAAATAAATCAGAAGTATCTGGCAACAGTGCTTCCTTGCAAAACGCTAAGATGCTTGCTTTGCCCTCGTTTGTCAAGAACGTGGTGATAAGGCTTCCAATCAAGCTTGTCAGATGGTGATTTTTCTTTTTTATCGCAGCTTATATTGCTGCTACAATGCTACATGGACCTTTTACATCGATGTTAGCTTACATCGTTAGCTAACAACGATGTAAGCTAACATCGATTTAAAAAAGAAGTGGTTTCATGGAGTCTTAAAGTCGGCCTGAAATCCTGGATGTGTGCAGCTGCGACAGACAACAAACCACCTACAGAGTAGTTGGCCCCAAAGTGGCGACGCATGCACAAACACGATGGGGCAGACGACAGCTCTGACCTAAATAAAGTAACACCGATGTAAAGGGATTACATGGACCCTACAATACATCGATGTGTTTCAAGTCAAGTCATCGTGAAAGTGTGGTGTTGCTAACATCGAAGTTACGTGAAACCCCTTCGATGTGACGTGATTACATGTACCCCTAAAGGTGGTTCCACATGCACGAATTGCAGCGAATTTCGCGGCGAACTCCAGCGAATTTTGACGTCATTTCGCGAATAACCATTTCAAATGGGACGCGAACTGGCCAGCGAACTATGATGTCATTTCCTGCTATCTATAGGAAAACTGCCCCGGAAAAACACCAGCTGATATCCGCTGAAGAAATCCGCTTTTTTGATTGGCTGCAGAAGCTGCGGCGGAAGTAGGCTCTAGGCAAAAGTTCAAGTTGCTGACCTTTCCGCGAACAGCAGCGAACTCGTTCGCGGGCGTTCGCCGCGAATTCGCTGCTGTTCGCCAAAAAATTCGCGGTTGTTCGCTGGCGTTCGCGATGGTCACGTGACACAGTTTTAACGGAAATTCGCTTGAGTTCGCGTGAAATTCGCTGGAAAATTCGTCCATGTGGAACCACCTTGAGGCTGGATTCTCACCAGACGCTATTGCGCCGCGCTACAGTGCTGAGGGATCAGCAAGATGTAGCGCGGCGCTACAACTTGCTGATCCCTCAGTACTGTAGCGCGGCGCAATTGCGTTTGGTGGGAATCTAGCCTAACGCCGATTTTCGAAAATCTAACGCCGACTTTAGTCGCCATCGATGTTACATGTAGTTAGGTTCCATGTATCTGCAGTGTTAGTAAGTTAGTATCGATACACACAGTACCCGTAGGCCTGTAGGCCTACTAGCCCGATAAAAGATCACACGCTAAACGCGCTTAACCCCAAATAGTTCACACTTCCACAGGATTACATGGTAATTGAGTGTCAAGGTACGCATGCGCACTGCTCATTATTGACAGTTTCCAGTCGTCTGCTACTTCACGCGAGCAAATTGCTCTTGAGGACATGAACAACCTGTTATGTACAATGGTTCTGTTAAAGGGCTATTCTCACCAAGTGCGACCGTTTTTTTATTGGCTTATTTGATTTAAAATATTATTTTATCTAGAAACAAAATTAAAATCAAAGAAAAACCTATTTTTTAATCAATTTCCCCGCCATTTAGGATCTGAGATCTCAATGTCCGGAAAACGCCTAGAGCACCATCTAGTGGCTGCCTTTGTAAACTCCCTTTCATATATCCCGCTCAACGTGATCGCGCGTATGAAAATTCGATGTGTAATATGGCCTGTATCGCTGCGCGATGCGTACTACTTTCCTGCGTAAGAAAAGAGTTCAATCTCACTAGTGTGTAACCGGAAGTTCTGATCTCAAAACTTGCTTTCGTAAGCCCGTCGTCTGCTAGTTCAAATGTCACTTTTTGCGTTTTTGGATGCTTATTACTCAAGAACGAAACAACCGATTTTGAAAATTTTTGCGAAAGAGGTTCCAGAAATTCATCAAGAATCGAAGAAAAAAATGTATTCCTGATATTGCAAACTCGGTGAGAATATCCATTTAAATAAGAAAATAAAACAACCAACTTCAACATATCGGATGTTCTAGGTGTTACGAAAGGATTTAGCTTTGTCGGAACCTCGCTTATGTCGCTTAAAACCACATACTCCTGTAGCGCTCTGAACAATCCAAGCTTCATCGCCATCCTAACAAGTATTTTGGGTTCCAGGCCAAGCGGGATTTTGTATTTTGGTTTTCTAAGCATCATTGTTCCCCATCTTAGATGGGAAACATCATCCTTAAAAATGTGTATTGTAACAGCTTCGCTTATGATTTTTCTCTAATAAATCGTCAAATGAATGCTGTCCAAAATATTGTTCTGTTTGCTGGTTAGGCCTACCACCGGTATTTTAAAGGGCCTTTCCGGTTTAAATTGAAAAATCTAGATATTGAAAAGTTTTCAATATCTAGATTTTTCAATTCTAGAGTTTTCAATTCTAGAGTTTTCAATGAAAACTCACATTTTAATTCATTACGGATACTTTTATGGTCGCTGGTTAGCAAAATATAATTTATTTTACCTTATACGGTGTTTCCCTGTAATTCAAAATGATGTAGGCCTAATGCTATGAGAATGTTTTATGGAGAGCATGCGAAAAGACGAACTTAGGCCTATGTTACTCATAAGTAATGGTTTTTTGTGTATTTATAGGCTAAAGTTATAAAAAACACAAAATAATTCATGCCGCAAAAAGGATGCGAACCTACAGTTGTATGCTGAGGGGTGACCTCTAGCGCAGACGCGTTACGTGGCAGCAGAGTTTTACTGCAAGCAATAAAGGCACTAAATTTCAGAATATTGTAAATTTGGTACCGTATTTATGGTCCGATTTCATTTGAATAAAGCGACATTTGCATAAAAGGCATAATTACTGACAAGATTTGTTTAAATTAGAATTAAATACGGTACAAACGCGCGTCAGATTAAACAAAAGTTACCCTTTAAAGGGCTATTCACGATAGGCCTATATTTGACTATTGGCTTACCGGGTATTTTTATTTATTATTTAGGTCCCATCTATAAAGAAAACCCCGTTTTATACTCAAATTTACTGACTCAACCATTTTTGAAGGTATTGAGGGGCACCTTTAGGTACTGAGGTGTAGCGGGAAGATATAAAGTCTATTGGACCCCTCGAAAAGTAATAAGCACCCTAGGGGTACATCTTGGGGGAGATCTAAAGTATTCGGGTCCCCATCCTTAAGGGCACATCTTAAGTCAATGGGGGGGAAGACATCTAAATTGACGGGGCATCCAAATATGACTTGCGTCAGGGTGCGTGTAATTATTCGCAGAGTTGTTTATGTAGATTTTATTCATGACATGTTATCATAATTAGACTATTAGAAGAAGTGAGCTACCGAAGAGTAACTAAATGTTGGCCTAGCTGATCCTCTTAGTGTGTTTTTTTTTTTGCAGATCTGTATTTTATCTATGCATTCAAAGCCAAAGAAGACGTAGGACGTAGGTAATAAAACAAATGTGCCCACATTTACTCGTATCGAAGATACTACAGGCCTAAGCTTGTTAAAACAACCAAAATTTGCATTAATTTGTTCGGTTCTCTCTCGATATTAGGAGATGGACATTGCTTGCAATGACTTAACGCAGAAGCACCCCTTTAAGGAAAACTGTCGTGATAAAAAGGTGAGTCGCGTCTCTGAATACACCATATTCCTTTTAGAATAACACAGGTAGGCCTAATCCTACTGCTTTTCATTGAATTGACAATTTTAATTACATCTGTAATTAGAGGATTCTAACTCACAATGACAGCTTGTACTTGTAATTGTTGTAAATACATGTCTGGAGTCCTTGCCCAACTACTGAGAAACGATTAACTGTATATTACAAACATAATATAACTGTACCGGTAGGTACCGTATAGAACTTGTTTATCATTTATGATTCCAGAAGCAAAATGGATAATTTGCGATTGACATGACCATTGACCAAGCAACAAAAAGAACTGCTAACAGGCCCCCACCCAAATAAATGCAACAATACGGCCGTGCGCAAATTAGATCAACATACGCGACAAATGTATCACGCAACGTCACACAGTCAGCGCCATCGCTATGATGCGCAGCATTTTTCAGGCAACATGTTGCCGGAAGCAGGCGCATGAGCGGCCCGCTCACAAACTTGTCAACAAATTGTCCATTTTGCGCGCAAAATTTCAACGTGGCGCCGCACTATCTTATGTTATTTGGCTTCCATTTTTGTTCTTGCAGACGAATGTTATGTGTTGTGCGTAATCTGCTGAACTGATTTGCGCTATATTTTATAGAAGTCATGCAACATTTTGTTTCGCTCAACAAAAAGTCACGCGACCGCAGCATTTTGTTGCATGTTGCACGTATGATGATCTAATTTGCGCGCGGTCTTAAGCCCCTTGAACTTTAATACAGTTAAATTTGAAATAAGAATCTCCCATATACATTAGGGAATTTAGGGTGGTCCAGGTTACAATACCACTTCCTATTGGTGCAGGAATCAGACTACCAGCACATTGGCGCAATTGCCAGTTGGTATATTGTTTTAAAATCGATGTCAATGGAGGCTAATGCGGTTGCTGCCTTAGCAAAGACAAAATTATTTATTTCAAAAATAGAACGCAGATGGATGGACGGACGGACAGACATTCACTTAATATATGGTGAATATATTTTACATAGCGAAGAAGGTTCCACATACCCCATTGCTTGTGCCTGGGGATACAATACCAACGTCCATGTACTATACTCAGGATTCTCACCAACAGCCACTGAGGAGGACTGGATCTAGAGCTCGACACTCAACCACTGAACCACAGTGGCCTCCTATATACTCGTAGATACTTATTACCGGTACTGATATTGGTGTTAAAATAACTCCTTCAATAGAGCAGTGCAACTCTTGCACTTCACCAACCATGCTGACAATGTTGTGGATGAGCACTGGTAGCAAGACCTTGTTACTCCTACCTTGTTGTCAGCCTACTGAAGAGGAATGAATCAAGAGTTCATAACTAACCAGCACTAACCACGCAATCACAGAGGCCCGCTAAACGAATGGTCACTCCTGTAATGTTACACTGCATGCTCTGGAAGAAAGAACCCACTTACCTCGAATGGACAGACTGAAACTGAAAACTGTTTTCGATTAAAATAGTCGGTTTCTGCTTTACAAATTTCGGTTTTATCTTGCCTGCGAACGGTGAAACCGAAATTTCTCAAATTAAAAACTGAATATTTAGGTTTGTTTCAGTTTTTCACTTTTTGGAAAAGTTGAAGCCACTGCTTGTTCGCTTGTTCATATCTAGCCATGCTATGCACCATGTAATATTTGTAATGCTTGAAATTTTCGCCACTAGGAATGCTGCGGTACTCAATGCTAAGTCACAAGCCTGTTTCCCTTTCATGGCATCTGTTAAATATTGATTCAATGGCAGAGTTTACTTTTAATGGAGGATAGATTACGACGCTGATTTCAGGTTTGCATGGTGTATATGCTTCTTTGAAACCCCTTTGGAATGCCATCAGTTATGAGTAGGCACATGAAAGTCGGTTTATCTGTACTTCCTTACTTCAAATGATCTCAAATTTGCCACAAATTAGTGGTTTGTGATATGCAACAAGGGCAGGCTTTAGGAACAGCTCATGTCAAATTTATTTTATTTCTGGGCAACTTATTCGTACAGTAAAAAGGCGTAGGCCTATCAATAATATTTAATATTAACAAGGGGCCTTGTTTTGAACGCCCGCAGTCGGGACCCCCTTAGTCGAAAGCTCTGCACAGCTTAACCGGTCACTGCGACTATAAGCCTCGCTGCATGCCCTGATGGCGCCCCCACCCGGCCTTTCGGCTACCATCCAAGCGACCCTAGTTCGCTGCCTGGTAATGGTGACTTTTTTTCTTCATTTCAAAAATACGCAGACGGACGGACACGTGGCGCCCTCTTACGGCCGGACAGACAGACAGACAGACAGATCACCGCTATTAAATTTTTCCAATTTTTCTGGAAATATTTCCCAAAATTACCATCGATTTTATTTTTCCGGAAATTTTACGACTACTTGTGTTGAACAGTTGTTCACCACTTGGCGCTCTTTTATCAGCTCAAACAATTACATGTTGTTCTATTGAAGCTAGGTATAAATTCCTCTTAAGAGAGGGGGGGGGGTAGTAATGCGCGGAGTTGCGCGACAAAAATACTTGAAGGCGCTCCACCGGGCTCTGAAGCGACTCTAGATCCATTTATCGTGGAATCAGCAACATTAAACATTTCAATGAGTTGTCGCCCCACTTGTGCTTTCCACATGATGTAATGCTGTGTCGTAGGCATACAGGTAAACGGTACAAGATATCAGTACAAGGATAATGAACGATGATGCCATGGTCAACAATACAACAATAGCTGATAGATAGTGATATCGTCCACTCCTGCTCGAAAGCGTGCATCGATTAATTCTCTTACCTGTACTTCTCTCATCCCACCCTCTTTCACTGCCATCTTTCGTAGGCCCCATGAAGTAACAGGACACTGGACACCCGTGTACTCCTAGGGTGGTCAAAAATGTGATAAACAATTTTTTGTGAAAAGTGTGAACTGCTGATGCATTTTGTGTTCCATTTGGACTACCAATACTACTAATGTAACGTCGTTACACTGTAATATTAACAGTAATGGTAATATTACGGTAATATTACCGAGCATTGTTAGGTTGTTACCAAATCGGTAATATTGAAAATATGATTGGAAACTGTTGATGATACTTCAATGTGCCCGTATAGATCGCCTGCTACCGTGGTATACCGTATAAGTATAGGTGACTGATGAGAACTGTGAGGAGTTTAAGGACATACAGTGTAGATGATTGTGGTGAAAGTTCAAATGAAACTACGTGCAGTGGCAGTGAGATAGTTGTGCACTGATATTGATGAAGAGACCAATAGAGATGACTTGGTCATGGAGCAAGAATCGGAAATGACAAGCACATATCAGATTAATAATTTTAGGTTAAATTTAACTTAGCGTGTGTTCTGTGCAGCGTGCTAGCGTCTAGTGCGCTAGCCTAATAAACTTAATTAAATACTTTTGGTGCTGTATTTCACATGGACTTGTCGAGAAATGATCAGATAATAGGAAATCAGATTAATAGGAAATGAAACTTTGAAATTAAATATTAACATTCTATAACTGTCCAAAAACTACTTGGGATTTCATTTTCGCTATATATTTATCCCCTTCTACAAAATTACCAAATTACGGTAATATTACCGAAATTTTATGTCACCGTAATTTCTCATCAGTAACCAATGGGCCTACACAATACAAAATTAATTAATTATTACACTTAAATAATATTTAGAGGTACGGTAGCTCAGCGACTTTGAAACTGGGCTATGTTGTTAATGCATGTTTTCATAGGCTAGGCTACAGTACGTTTCATAGTCAGTTATTCATTTGCTGATGATCTAACTTGTGTTCAGCGTACCAAAATCAATAATAATCACCCGTGTTTCCGTCAAATGAAAATTTTCGATATTATTTTTATAAATTCCTTCCAATTTACGGTTGGATTAGCCTTAGCAGAATAGCATTATTATGCAAAATAATAAGACCCATATTCAGAGCTTAATAATAGGCCTAACCTTTTTTATTAAGCCTATTGCAAGTGTTGAGTTAAGGTTTCAAGGGCTCAGCCCGATTATTATTGGTATAAATTAATTAGCTTCTAAATCTCTATTCTCATATTGATATAAACAGGACCGTGCAGAGGCCCTTCACCGACAGGATGCGCTAATTTACGCCAGCCCTCTTAAGGCTATATTGGACTAGTCACAATTCCTCAACTATTTAATTTTTTCAATTTCAGCACGGGTTCGATTCAGTGTGGAAGGTGAAAGACTTTAAATTGGCAGCTGACGAGAACACGTGTGGGTGAGTTAAATCTCTTATTCTAAAAATGTTGGTTAACCTTTAGGCGCAAACCTTTTATCGACACATTTAGTCAAGCGTATATCTTGGTTAATTTATTTTGAAAGTTTTAACCCTACTAATTTGTAGGTGAGCGATTTCCAATAAATACAGCAATACACTTATGCTGGTGTCATCCTGCATTTTTCCCACGAGTTACTCTCGATCTGGCATTATTTCTATTACATACTATTCTACTAACATGCTAGACTTTACTAGTGGGCCTAATTTATTGGTATTTTTTCAAAAGATGTCACTTATAGAATCCTTATTTTTCTTGCATTTTTTCAATGATTTAAAATTCTCATGTTTTATTTGTTGAATTGTATCTTGACATTTTTCAGCGAAGAACATTTGTGGACCCACAATCTTTCGTTTGCTGACGACAGCTACAAAAAACAAGAGGGGTCCAACCCAAAGGGATGCTGGGAGGTAACCTGATAATTGTTTATTACATTTTATTATTGACTTCAATTAAAATTAGCGTTACCAGAAGAACTTAACTAATTAGTTGCGTGCTTCTGTTTCTTATTGTAAGTAACTAAATAACTAATAGTCATGCATTACATTGGCCATTGTATAGTATTTAAGTATGTTTTACGCGGAAGGCTTCATATTAAAGGGGTAGTGACACCAATTTTCAAAGCAATAACTCACCGTACGTTTGATGAAACATCTTATTCAACGATATTACACGATAATATTTTCGTCTTATTTCGTTAATTTTTCATTTTCTACGCTGATTCAAACGCGCTTTCAAATTCTCTCACGGACGGCGCCATTTTGAATATAAGCTACTTGAAGCCCCGGTTTTATTCCATTAAGGTCAACGATCGAAGGCGCATGACGTGTCACTTGAGACGTCAGAAAGTGTCACATTAGACGCTGGAGAGTATCGCGTGGCGCATCTCGATCAAGCAAATTTCGTTTACCGGAAGTTAGGGAGCTTATATTATTTTAAAATTAGATTTTATTAGATTAAAATTGTATTAAATCTAAACCTGCAAAAATATTATCTTTAAAAAATAAAGTAGGCTAATTTAAAATGGTTAAAACTAAAAACAAAGTTAAAACTTCTTGTCTCTTCCCCTTTAGGGATATGCAAATTCTGCTTGCGTGTTTAACCTTGAGAAGCATATAAAAATAACTAAATGTATTTCTGAAATATTCACTACAAATGATGCATTTATACAACCTTTGAATGAAACTATGAAATCATTTTATAAAACTAAATTTAAGCTGGTTTTATGTTTGAACCCATTCATTCTGAACGCTAATCACAGATATCACTCATTTCTATTTTCTAAGACGCGAGCTACTTTAAAGCGTCTGTTAGAAATACCCAAATCGTTTCATAAAATTTTAAAGCAATTATTTATGGCCCGATTTCATTCGAAGGAAGTGTTACAATAACACTTGTATTGAAAAAAATAACTTATTAAATATGGTACCGGTAATAAAAATATTATTAAAAAAAACTTAAAATTATAACTGGAGCGCTCCTTCAAATCCACACATCTATTTCGTCGTTAAATAAGTTTATTTTAAGCAAATAAACCTTTTGATCGATTGTTGCTGCCAATATTTATTATAATTACCACGTGATTCCTGCCAATCTTGGTAGAAAATTAATTAATTTACTTTTTTATATATATTTGCAGATTCCAGTGAAGGAGAATTTTCCAAGTGGGAAGAAGCAAGCGCTACTACTGGTTGGAACAGTATGTTGGTTGCAGATGATCGTGTGAAAGACACTTGGTCTGTGGGCAACAATCACGCTGAAGTTCATTGGGGAGAGACTCTTGGTGACGGAGTGGTCTCAATTGGCTCCCCCTCACCGTCCTCATCTTCGTCGTCTATTTCTGGGTCTGTGATAACTAGCTCAAGTGGTCTTGGGTCTTGGCCATCTGCAGGAAACGGCCAGACTCGACCTCCGGGGAGTGACCCCACCATGGGATCTTCCAGCAATACCCACGATGCCTGTGGTTCTCGTGGCCCAAATATATCTGACTGGGGCTCCTTCGAGAGCAACACATCCGACAGGTCCAGCTCTGCGTGCTGGTCTGATGGGTTTCAAAACTCGACTATGATTCATCAACAGCAGCATCAGTCTGGATCTAGTGCTGACAATTCAATTCAACAGATTCCTAGTGAAAGCATTCAAGATAACTCATCCTCTGGCTGGGGATCCTCAGCTGCAACCCCTAGCCAGTCTAGTGGCGGCAATGATCAGGAATCGGACATGTGGCGTGGTAACATTTCACAGTTGCAGCATAGTTCTGAGCCTTCACACAGTGGTTTGAATGTTTCTTCATCTCTAGGAAACCAGAACATTCCATGCAACGTGCCAGTCAGTCAGGGAGTTATAAATAACAGTAATTCTGCTAGTGGTCCAAACAGCATTTCTCCAAATCAAGTGGCCAATGCTCAATATTCTTCTCTAAACGAGTCTTCAATGGAGACTTCAAATAATAGTGGTTGCCCTCGAGGTGAGCCCAGAGGAGGGATCTCAGGTTGGAATCATCCTCCACGCATGGGACTTCTTGGAGGTGGAGAAAGTTCACTCAACACAAGTGGCTTAGGTTGGGGATCAGCGCCGTCTGCAGTAGGAGGTGCTGGAGGAGGCGGCGGCGGCGGAAATAGCGGTAGCGGAGTTGCTGGGAACGCTGGCTGGAACAATTCACAAAACTCCAGCTCTGCTCAATTTCAGTGGGCAGCCGGAAGTGGTGCTGCGTCCAACAATTCTAGTGCACGTGGCGTAGTATCTGGATCTGGTGCAAGTGGTACCATGGGTAAATTTGCTTCTCACAATAATGCCTACACTTTGGGGAAAAAAAACACCCCCTAGACATTTCACGTCTCTTTGCTGAATTTTAAAGAAATTCGAATCAAACAGTGTACGAACATACAATGTAGAAACTAATTGGCAATGTCAATTTGTGTACAAAGTGTCCTCCGAGCAGCATCCGAGGCTCGTAGCCTTTAGCACCACTGGTTGACTGGACGCTTTGAACACAAATTGACATAGCGTAGCCAATCAGTTGCTATGTTCCTATCCTTTCTTTGTTTCAAATTCCGTTAAATTTAATTAAAATTCAGCAAAGATACATTGAAATGTCTAGGGGTTGTGCTCAGTGTACTATTGTACATGCATACAATATCTATCTAACCTTGCAATACTAAGTTGCCATTCTGAAGCGAGCATGGTCAGTGTTCACCTCTTAGTACTGGACTGTATCAGATTGCTGTAGATGTTTTAGGCACGGACATTTTGACACTTGTCCTATCCATTTTGATTCTATATTGTATTTCCTACTGGCTATAATAGGAAGCGAGCATGACTCCTATCGATGAATTTCCCCAATCCCCCATCGCCTTCCACATATTCAAACATGCTCTTGCTCGCGGCAAACGTCTCGTTTCCTTTCACAGCTACCCTTCCTACTTTCTTCCAGGTGAACTTCTATATTGTATATACCCAGTGGCCTAAATAAAACCGTACCGGACCTACTTTCGGTGCCTGTATGTATGGTTTTATAATGGCTAGAAAACAAGTTCCACGGCAAGTTAAAACGGCGTATCGGTATTTTAATTTGGATGGTTCTTTGATTTTTAAGTGCGTTTCTACGAAAGGTCTGAAAAAGTCACTCCCAGAATTAACTTCAAATGATGGATTTCACTTTGGCTCATGATGGAGCGCCATCTCATCGCGCACGCCATACTGTCCAGTATCTTAAAGAAAACTCCCAAGTTTCATTTAGTCTGAAGACTGGCCCTCCAACAGCCCAGTTCTCAATCCAATGGAAAAAAAACTACTTAACAAAACTTAAAATGTCTGGGAGTAACTTTTTGTGCTGAGCTTTATTAAAAACGCTCTTAAAAATCAAAGAACAATCCAAATTAAAATACCGATACGCCGTTTTGAAGGTAATGAATGGACCTATCCAAAAAGCTTAGAACAAGCTTTTTCTAGCCCTTAAAAAACCAATCATACAAGCACCGAAAGTAGGTACCCGTTTTTTTAGGCCACTTGGTATATCTCTCTCCCTGTACGTGATGATTTTTCCTGGACAGAAATTCACCATTAGCGTTTTATTAATGATGTCGTTTTTATGGAGTTCTACCCAAATCTTGTAAGTTTTTGAACGCTGTAATGTTTGTTTTTCAGCTACTTCCAAGTCACTAAATACGTGGGCACAAGCAGCTGGCAAAAGCATTAATTCCAGTGGAGGGTCACAAGGCAGCTCTTTTGTGCAAGAAGCGGATGTGCATCAGTCATATTCTAGTCAAGATGGTTGGGGACAGGTCAGTTTTTATTGTACATGAATGTATTCCAGTAATTTCCCTTAATTGTTTTTTTTTCCAGAATCTTATAATCAGAAATATAGGGCATGCCTACTGATACATTAAATTTCTTTATTTAAAAAAGTACATGTAGTACGATTCATTAGTTCGAAATTAAACTAATGAGTTGGTATGGTTTTTAATTAGATTTAATATATTGGTTGACATGGCCTACTTTGTTGTTTATAAGACAAAATACAAAAATAAAAAAGCCTTAAGATGCTCGTTTTGGCATAAGACCTCAAAAGTCCTCATTTCTCCTTAGGAAGCATCAACATGTTTGATATTTCAGTTAGGTTAGGTTACTCCTAGTGGACCCTTTTAATTTTAAAAATCTGTAGAAATCAGAGAGTGAACAAAATCGCTATGTACATGTATTAGCAAAGGATTACTTGAAATTGAATTTCATCAATTAGAAGATTGAGAAAACATACTGTAGGCGTGTAGATGTAACATTATTTATTTCGATAGGCTTCCCAGGAAAATTGCATAAAAATCTCTGTTCCTCAATGTTCATTTCATTGTCTAATTGCCCTAAAATGATATTTGGTATGAATCAGTGCGTGAATATATTTCCGTCAGCTTTTTTGGCCTTAGGGTCATCACATGGTTATCAAAACTCAGGGTTTCTTCTTAATATACTCATCGCCAAAAAAATTGGGCCACTTAACTTTTCATGTGCTCCGTTTTGTTTTAACAATGACTTCACAATGATTTTGAAAAAAAATGGTGAAACAAACCGAAGCACATGAAAAGTCTTGTGGCCCAGTTCATTTGGTCTTTGAGGAGAGTGTGCAATATGGTGAAATTCGTTCAATTGCGCACCCTCTATCTACAACCAAGTTAGAGGATTGAAAGCGAATTTCAATGTAATGATCCTAAGGCCAAGACCTACACATCACTGTTTTGTGCATGATGGTGGATCAAGTAATCCCCCTAAACTTGAAAGAGCGCCTATTTACAAAAAAACACTCATAGAAATACATGCGAGAACTTTAAGGTCATTGCGCAACCACTAAATATCGAGTTTCTTATCAATTGTTCCGGAGTTTATTTTTGTGACTATAGAACTGAAAAATGAGGTAAGACCTATAATGATTTAGAATTATTGTTTTAAGGACCGTCCCAAATGCACATCTATGTTTTATGGTGGGTAACTTTCTATTTTTTTTTCTTCATCTACAGTAGATGTTTTTTGTTTATGTCGTCCATCTCCATTCATTACTTTGGAATGTGTTGAAGCACATCTATATTTAAATGTTATGTGTACATTGAGTAAGCTTATAGCAAACTATATGAAACACTGCTATCACACATTGTTGCGACAAAACTACTAGTAACCTAGTTGAAAAAATCGTTCTTGCTTCATATATTTTTTTTGTGGATTTCAGGGATTTGTAAACCAAGATACATCTTGGGACGTGCCAGAATCTGCAGATTCCATAACAAAGGATAGTGGTGCCACAGTGTGGAGGTCTAGTGTTAATAATGGAACTGAAATCTGGGAGAACAATGTTCGCAATGGCGGAAAGACAGGAGCCTCCTGTCCACCTACTAATGCTCAACCGTGGGGTCCTAATCCAGCAACAAATATTGGAGGCACTTGGGGCGAGGAAGAGGATAGCAGCAACGTCTGGACTGGTGTTCCCCAAAATGGCAGTAATAGCAGTGGCGGTAGTAACGGCGGCAGTGGAAGCTCATGGGGAGGCAGTACCAATGGGACTGTTGTTGGCGTTGGATGTGGAGTAAGTGGCGGCGTCCATGTCGGAGGAAACAATGGAAATATGGGATGCCCTGAAAAGGCATGGGTTAGTCCAAACAAAGACAAGAGCCATTGGACTGGAGGCGAAGTAGGCGGAGGCGGTGGCGGCGGAGGAGGAGGAGGTGGAAGAGGCGGAAATCCCTCAGGTTGGGGAGAACCATCTGCTGGCATGGGCTCTAGCGGATCTGATGATGGAACTTCTGCGTGGGGAACCACATCATCGTCATCCGTCCAAAACAAGCAGGTTGTGCCCAGGCCTGCTCTGCCAACGAAGGACATAAAGCCATGTGGATGGGAGGAACCTTCTCCGCCAACCGCTCGTCGCATAGTCACCAATGCTGATGACGGTACCGCTGTCTGGGGCAGTCCGAACAATCATGGAAAGGTATGCTGCTTGGACAATTGATTTTGTCACAAGGATGGTGCAATAATTTAATTTCTCCTACTTAGCCGTCCACTCCAACTCAAGGACAACCCCCTTCTGTTGGATCCGGTGTCATGCGTATTTTATCATCAACTCCCACCGGAATAAAGCCAGAACCTGGAAATGCAACCTGGTGCAAATCGGCTCCACCTGTCAGGTACTTATTGTATTGAATGTATTTGCGATATGAGCACAACTCGCGCGAATTACAATAACCCAGTTCACGACATACTTCGTCAGGTGCTTCAAGCATTACTGAGCATGAGCAAATCCTGTGCGGACTTTCTTCATACTTAGCTTTAATCAGGCTATGCCGCAGCAGACCACTTTATGGGACTGCTGCGGCTGTAGCTTAAGCGTGTTTCGCATGGACGAAAGGATGCGAATTATCAGCGAAATTTGCAACCAACTCTAGCGAATTGTACTTCACACCGCGAATGACCAGTTTACAAGGCCAGCTAATTCGCAGCAAACTACGATATAATTTCAAAGCGTGACTGACTTTTGCTTAGAGAATTGCTCGGGTTAGAAAAATGCATTGATTTGATTGGCTGCAAACGAAGCGGCGGAAGTGTGAACACTGCGGTGAACCTTGTGCGGTCTGTTGTGAATGCATTGGCTATTGTTCGTCGCGAATTCGTACCCGCTCGCTAGCGAAAAGAATTGTCACGTGATGAAAACCTAACGGACATTCTTATGGGCAAACATGTTTCCTTTGTAATCATAATCTTGAATTGTATGTACGCTCGTGCAATGTACATTAGGGTGGACCTTTAAACAAAATTTTTTGATTATTATAGAAAATTATTAAAGTAAAACCCAAAAAATTTCATAAAAATGTGTTGATATTTACTGGTGCCTCAATGAGCTTAAAAGTGTCCCTTTGTTAGGGAATGAGTGTTTTTTGGTAAATAGGTCGACCATCAGGCATAACATAAGGCATTGGCCTCAGGATCACAACAGTGAAGTTCGTTTTCAAAAATCTTGATTGGTGCCCAGGATACATGGTGTTCAATATGATAAAAGCCGCTATATTCTGGCACTGTATCTTGGGAACCGAGCCAGATTTTTGAAAACGGATTTCACTGTTATGATCCTAATGCATGCACATCACTTTATTCTGCCTGTTGGTCGTCCAAGCAGTCCGCCAAAACTGGAAAGTAGGCCTATTTACCAAAAAAACAACCTTTGCCTAACACGGCGAAGCTTTAAGCTCATTGAGGCACCAGTAAATATCAACAGATTTTTATGAAATTTTGTGGGGTTTACTTTTTGACTACCGGTATATAGAACAGAAAAATTCACTTTCCTATAATAATCAAAAAATTTTGTTTTAAGGACCACCCTAATGTTCATGTTAATATTTTTGTGTCAATTTTTACTGTTAATGTTCAGGACGAGTAGTTGGGGAGACACATCCCATGATTCAAGTTGCAATGGGAACTGGGAGGATGGTGGTGCTGCCAAGGGTGGAGGCAACGGAGGAAACTGGGGCGATTCTGGAAATGCTGGTCCTCAAAACTGGGGAAATAAGCCTCGGATGGGCTGGGGCGATAATATGCACGTTGACACATCTGGATGGGGACCACCACCCCCTAAACAGGTAAGGGTTAGTTTCAAACAAGTTTGATTATTTTTTAATAGTTTTTGGAAGTAGATTATTTTCTTAGGTAGTTCGGTGGCTCGGTTGGTTAGAGCTTGCCTAACCACCGCTGGTGGTTATGTGTTCGATTCCTTGGTGTATCCCTTGGGTGTTTGTCTTGTCCCTTGGTTCTGCTAGGGCCAGGGGTCTGACATTAGATCCACAAGACTCCACAGGGACCTGTTGACCCCTACATCCTTTATCCTTCATCCTATTATTTTTTTATTTTGTTAATTTTAAATTGCAATTTGCTGATTATCGTAAATTATTGATCTAGGGTTCCAAACCACTCAGCAAGGATCTCATTTGGGCCAGCAGGCAGTTTAGAGTACTTGCTAAAATGGGATTTAAGGTACAGCATTTGGAATTAAATCTTAGGTTAACATCTCAATATTTTTGCGTCTATTTGTTTTTAAAAATTACACTTATTTTCAGGAATATGATGTTGAAAATGCTCTGCGTAGCTACAACATGAATTTGGAGGAAGCACTTAGTAAAATGAAAACAGTTTTTGATTTTTTATAAGTTAGTAAGTTACATGTACGTTGTTCATATTTGTCATTTTATTTATTTTATCTTTAAGCTGCTCTTCAAACGTCTGGTTCTAGTAACCTTGCACCATCCGAAGATATCTTTGGTGCTCTTCCAAATAAGCTACGTGATGAAGAGCACCAAGGCTCCATCGATCAGTCATCTTTTCCAAATCCATCCATGAACAACATGAATGCCTTCAATGCCAATCTTTATGCCAATCAGATGGTCCTTAGCGGAGTTCAAAATGCAAATTCTGGAACATTTAAAACACAAGTAAGCTGGAAATTTTACATATACACGCGTATGAAAAATGAACAGTTGTCATTTCTGCACATTCCTGACTTCATTCACTGTTAATCATTAGTTCAAAAAGCAATTTTTTTAAATGTTATTAATTTTTCATTTGGAAATTTGTTACTTTATTAGTTTATATTATTTTTTATGATCCATATGGTATTAAAACATGCTTTATTTCATTCCAGTCAACTGGTCTTAATGGAGGTGGTGGACCCGCCATGACTCAACTTCCAAATCTTGTTCCCAGTCTCAACAGTCTAAATTCTGGTCTAAACAGTCTCAACCCTGGCATAATGCACAAATTATTGCAGCAACAACAACAACAGCAGCAACAACAACAACAACAGCAGCAGCAGCATCAGCAGCAACAACAGCAACTTCCACAATTCCAAGCTGTGAGTTTCGGTTTTTTTTATTTATGTTAGAAAAAGTAAATTACCAATTGTGGTTGTTTTAAATCACATTCCAAACCAATAAAACATACCATTTTATTCAATTTGTGTTATTCATTTGTATTTTGCATGCAGGAATATCAATTAACAAATGAAAAATTAAAGCAAAATATTAGAAGAAATTTCAAATAAAATATTTAAAACTTAGTCTTCAAACGTTCAAATGTAACCATACGCAAATTGTTCAGGATCATTTTAAACAATATTTCGTCTAGACTTCTCATCAAATGTAATAACTGTTTTTGGTAATGTTTTCGTATGTTTTTGAACCATGCGCTCCCATCTTGGGTTTAATTTACAAGATTTACCAACATATATTTTTCATTTTGATTATTATAGGTTCTTGGTCAGAACCTTGGTGGTCAAAACCGTCTCCACCAACAGCAAAGTGTTCCTTCAACTGCGCAGCTGAAGCTGATTGTTCAACAAATTCAGATGGCCGTTCAAGCTGGTCACTTAAACCCTCAGATTCTCAATCAGCCACTAGCACCACAGACACTTTTGCTAGTAAATCAGCTCTTGCAGCAAATTAAACAATTGCAGCAGTTGCAACTTAGCACTCAGCAACTCGGCAAGACCAACACAAGTGCAGCATTGCATGCGTCAGTTCAGATCACAAAAGCAAAACAACAAATTGCCAATTTACAGAATCAAATTGTTGCTCAGCAAGCACTTTATGTGAAACAGCAACAAATTCTTCAGCAACATTTGCAACAACAACAGCAACAACAGCAGCAGCAACAACAACAACAACAACAGCAGCAACAACAACAACAGCAGCAGCAGCAACAACAACTCCAAGTAGCTTCTAACGAGTTTCTGAAACCGGCACTAGATCCCCTCACTTTATTACAGAGTGGACTTCAGGATTTGACCGTGAAGGAACAAACACCAGGCACTCCAAACCCACAGTCACGTCTTTCTCAGTGGAAGCTTCCATCACAAGAGAAAGAGACGGATGCGTCAATTGCGAGTGGAACAGCTACTGAATTTAGCCGTGCCCCTGGTTCTATTGCTAAACATGTTGCTCATCAACCTGGCCATCCACCAAACGCCAACTTATTTGGACAGGGTGACAGCGCTTGGTCCCTGTCTCGATCTCAGGTATGCTGTATATATATATATATATATAAGTTCTATTCTTTGGGCGCGCTTCTAAGTACGCCACACTCCTGTACACAACGCTATTTCTATTGCCTGTGTCGTCACAAAAATTGCATTCTCGTAGTGTTCTTTGTGACTAGACACGCGATATATATTTAATTTAAATCGCGTTGCACGCAGGAATCGGGCCTTAAATTCGGTTTAATAAAGAACTTTAGTTCGGTACTTTTTTATGATAGTTTTATATTGTTTACGTGTGTCTGGATATACACTTATATAGTGTATGAATAGTTAGTAATTTCTAATGTTTTCATTCTATAATCCAGAAAGTTGTAAACAATGCCCAGAATGGTATGCCCCTTACAAATAGTCCGTTTAAAAAGTGCTTGTCCTTCAAACTGTTTTGGAAAGTAAGGCTGAGCCGCCTCGATGATTTTGTTTCACTCAGCAAAACTATTCAAGTTTTTGTTGCAATATCGACATTTTCGCCTTTGAGCAGAAAGTGAAGAAAGTAGTAACTAAGGGGGACCCTAACGCTATTTCACCAATAACATCCTGCGAAGATTGCGTCGATATCCCTTTTTACGTTTTTAGGACGGATTTTTCAATTTAGAACCCTACTAAGTGGCAACCCTATATTTTATGACTACTCAAATAGCGAAACTGAAGAGCGGAATCGCTAAAAGACAATCAATATATAACATCGATTGATGAAATGACGCCCAGTGTCACTGCATCATGGGTTTAAAATATAGATAATCTTCTTAACACATGTATTAATGTGACGTCAGATCGACTCTTATCAAAATTCATGACATACGATACTTCTCTTCAGCATGCAGGGCCATTAGGTAACATTTTACCCAATAAATCTTTGTAAAAGTGCACATGTGGTGTACTAACATAAATAAATAAGTAGAGTTGGTCTATCATATGTTTTAATTTTCACACTATAGCAAGTTTTGCCCATAATAAGTGCGTTGACGTTTAATGCGTTTATTTTATGATCATTAATTAACATTTCACAAAAATGTATTTATTTATTCAGAGTGACTCTGGCTGGCCAGAATCTTCTGTCTCTGATACTATGAATGGTGGCATTGATAAAGACGCGCAATGGAGCTCATCTGGTCAAGGAAATTATAGTCTTGGAGATTTGGTCAATGAATTTGAACCGGGAAAACCATGGAAGGTATTATGAGTATTCTATTACCCTTTACATTTTTCTATTTCTTGTGCTTGTTTCTAAAGAGAGTTTTTATTGGCAGGGAACTCAATTGAAGAATATAGAAGACGATCCACATATCACACCAGGAAGCGTTGCCCGTTCGCCACTCAACTCCATTAAGGAATCTGATCTCTTTGGATCTCTGTCAAAGAGCAATCCTGTTGTAACTTCCGATAATTCGTTTGCTCCTCTGGGTTTGTCCAATGCCACTTGGTCATTCAATTCGTCACCCACTACTGCATCAGCATCATCTACCTCATCATCTGCGGTAACAGCATCTATCTTCAGTGGAAGGTAAGAGTTAATATCAAGACTACAGTGTTTCTCTATATTACTTAATAAAATAACATCTTAGAATTGTTTGGCACGTTTGTCAATTGGCAAAATCGCAAATTGCGGCAAACCGCAAGGCTACAATACAATCTTATTAAAATGTCGGCATGTATTGTGGTTAACCATGGGAAAAAGTACATTGACAACGTATTATATGGTTCATTTTTGAATTTAATCTGGAGACCCTTTTAAAATTATTGCGCTCCATATCTTGGGCCGTATTTATTCAATAAATACTTAACAGAAGCCAAATTATATAGTAATGAAGTATAAGGTTGGTATCCCTAAGGGTTCTAACGAACAGTTGGACACTACTTGAAACAAACTAAACTAAATTCTAGTCCCAAGTCAAAGATTGTCTCTCCTAAATCCTATAAGGTGTCCATAAAGTTAACCACGTTCATATCTACTCCATACTGCAGCTTAGGGAACTAAATCGTGACTTGAATTAGGCTAGACTTGAGATACGCTAAACTAAGTCAAGTCACAAATTTTGTCAAAGATAGGGATACCCGCATTACGTAGTCATTCAGTGGAATCATGCAGTCAGTAATAAGTCACATGCCAATTGAGTACCGAAGTTTTCGCTTGCTCACACAATAACACGATCACTAGCCATTACTCATGCCAAATGAACAAGTAACTCATCTAGGCTGGTATCACTAGCCAGCGACTCCAGCCGTCCTGCAGGATTCTCAAAATAGTCGACTCTAGCGTGAGCCGAGTTGGCTATCCAACCGTTCTGGAGCATTTTAAATCCCCTTGTGAAGAGGACTTTCTTCCCCAGAGTGACTCGAGATTCATCACTCTGGCGAATCTCCTTATAATCCTTAGTCGAGTTTTGGTGGCTTATGCTCGTTTTCTTTTAATTTTTTATTTCAGTGCTGGAAATTATACCAAAAAGTGGGGCGGTTTAGGAGTCGATACTCAGTCCTCTGTAATTCCATCGGACTTGTGGGGAGCTCCAACAGCTCCCAAGGTTTCACGAGGACCTCCTCCAGGACTAAGTGCCCAAAGTAAATCTGTCTCTGCTACCACTTGGAATGCAGGAAATGGACCAACCAGTGCTGCCCGGCATGGCTGGAGTGTTTCTTCTGGCATGTTATTATTTGTGCTCCATTTATAGCATTTATGTTTTTCACTAATTCCAATATTTATTCCAGGACCTGGTTGGGATAGACAAAGTGCATCTACATGGTTGATGTTGAGAAACCTTACCCCTCAGGTAATTCTGTTACCTATTTATGTAAAGATTGGTGTAGTCGTGTACCTATTGTCCACTCAATAAGCATGTCTTAACTGGAGATAATGTTCACTTGCCAGATTGATGGCTCCACATTAAGGACATTATGTATGCAGCATGGTCCTTTACAAGCCTTTCATCTGTACCTGAGCCAAGGTATAGCTCTTGTGCGGTATTCCTCCCGTGAAGAGGCTGCAAAGGCACAGAATGCCTTAAACAACTGCGTTCTTGGCAATACTACAATTTTTGCTGACTTTGCCAATGAAAATGACATGCAGCAGTTTTTGCAACAAAGTGGTCATGCAGGAGCACCTGTTTCCAGCTGGGGACAGCATACCAGTGGAGGTGCAGGCGGAATGAGCCGTTCGAGTGTGCAAGCCGCTAGCAATGCAGCTTCTAACGCGCCATTTGTGCAGTATGGCTCCAAAGGTGATACCTCCTCTTCTCATTGGAATGGTGCCAATGCCAACCTTCATTCAAGTCATCTGTGGTCACTTCATTCCGGGACCAACCTGGGTAGTCCCTGGGGGGTGACAAATATGACTGATTCTGACCAACACCGTGCCACTCCTTCCTCCCTCAACTCATTCCTTCCAGTGGATTTGCTTGGTGGCGAATCAGTTTAAACAAATAAATATCCGCCCTCATGTCCATCATTTATTTTTGTACCTTATTTGGTGCCTCTTTGAGCATGATTTTTTGTTTTTGGAATGTGACAATACCATACGCTACATGTGTTGCTTCAAAGGCATTGCATTTTTCAGTATTCTTTTGTTGAAGAAGTGCCACAACTACGTATCCGTTATCTTTGTTTTCTTCATGTTAATGTTTTTTGTTTTTGCTTCGGAACTGTGCTCTCTTATAAATCATCGTCTTCACATTTGGGAGTTACATGTTCTAGTTTTTAAAAAAAGATAAATTTCCAAAAAAAAATAAGCTCACAATTATTTTGGCTGATTGGTTACACATCTCTTCCATTTTAATCCTCCAATAAGCCTTTGCAACAATTTATGCGAGTTTTGGTCTTTAAATGACATCGCAGAAGACTTCCTCATTACTACCATCTTCTGCCATTATTATACTTAGCTGTACTTATCGAAGAAAGTTATAATGGTTTCTTCCATCATTGTGCGACTGAAGAAAAGGCAAAACCATCTTAATTTTTCATCCTTCTGGTTTAGGTGTATTTTTGTGAGATGTATCGTGATCATGTGACAAAGCACAACAATCTTAATGAATGGGGCCCCAAATGTGTTTTACGACGTTTTTGTGCTTCTTGGCATTTATGGTGAAATGGAATTTTTCGAAAATGGAACAAAGTTTGCAATCATGATACTTAGCCTTTGTTGAAATGTGTGATAATTATTGAACTAGTTTGGAAGGTGTCATTAGCACTCAAACAAATATCGTTTCCTGCTGCGCATCAAATGTTGGTTTGAGAGTGAGGCTGGGGGAGGTAGCTGTAACGCAGCTGCTGCTCTACTGTTTTTTCTTTTTTGTTTTGTTTGTTTTTTGCTTCAATGATTTTGGTGTCTCTCCGAAGTGAAGAAATGGAGCCTAGCCATCCAATCGATCATCTTCAATCAGTGATGGGTATGTTTCTAATGGTCAACCAGCGATGCAAGTGAAATCAGCCCAAGTGGTGAGAATATTTTTGGAGGGCAGAAATACTCTGGCTTTTGCATATATAATTGACCATCCAAATGTGCTGTGATTGATTTCTTAATATATAAATATATAAGCAAAAGTCCTTTTAATGGGCAAGCTCCCATCTACCCCTGGTCAAATTAGGCAAAGGCAATGATGTTTTACTCATGTATCAGTTGAATGACGTTGATGAGGCCAGTTCCTGTCCAAGTTACTAGTTATAAAATGTGCCGGTGTTTTGTGCTGTTACGTGTGCACGCACATCATATTTTTTCTTGTGTCTTCGGGAAAAGACATAGCAATTTTAAATATTCTCTGGATATTTTAAACATAAAACTCTGCCTTGTTCTCGGCAAGAGGGTAGCCGTAGAGACGAGCTTCCTACTCAATGGTACCTGGTGTGAAAATATAAGCAGAAAACATACCAAATTGGCAGCTGCTGTCAATCTCAAAACCTTATTTACTATTGCCGCCCTTCCAAAAAAAAAACACCATTTTATCTCTTGCTGACCCTTTGCTATAGTCACATGCCTTAATTATCTTTGAACAACAAGTATACATCAGGTGAAGTTTTGTGGTCTTAAATCTTTGAATAACTTGTGCAATAGGTTATGAAAGAACTTACCACCAGCTGGGTTATATGTAAATGTTTGCCAGTTCATATCCGAGTTTTCTTTCCATTTTGTTATCCCAGTGTGCCCTCTCCTCCCCCCCCCCTCATCATCATTATTCTTCCTTAGGGTATGAGTCATGGTTTATTCACGATCTGTGAGCCAATCAGCAGCATCCACCCCTAGTCACATTCCAGTTGAGCGAATGATCGAATGCATGCTTCTCATGCAGTCCCTCTGACTAGTCAAACAAGTGCACAGGAAAGAAATGTTTTTAAAATGTTTCAAGTTTTAACAAAAATAATACTTCCATCATCATCATAATTTTATTTGTTTTGATCTGGTATACGTTGTTAAGAGACCGGTTCCTTTCAGAAAGTGCTTTTGGGCATGTTCAGGTAGTCTGGTTGTGAACATTGTAAAAAGAAACGTTTATATACGAGCATACATGTACACTTGTACCAGTATACTCTGTATCTAAAGGTGTTGGAATGCTTAAACCACGCTGGAAAAGCCAGACATATCGTAACCTTTAGCTTTATTTGGTCCTGCTTCCAAAAGGTTAACTCAAGTCCTGTCATTCGGAACAATTTTCTGTGAGCGGAACAATGGCATACAAAACCAGACATGGACGTTTGCAAGACAAATACGCAACGAAAGTGGTTCATTAATGTTCCTTGCATCATGCTTTCATGCTGAGGTTCTTGTTCTCAAGTGTCTTAGGCAATCAGTGTCTTCGATTATTATTATATAAGGAATCAATAATGCTAGTACTTCATCATCCCACCAAAAAAATCCACCCTTTTATGCATAATGATGTGTGTTGGCTTCAAACATTCATGCTGGATAGGCCTCTTGTTTATCATTTTGTTGCTGTACAAAAAACTTTACTTTTTAGTCAGCGTTTCATAGTCATTGAACGATACTCCTCCGTGAAACGGTTTTTAGGTTGTGAGCTGTTAATTTTTATCTTTTCTCTGAAAGAACTTGCATGCATAAAAGATCATCATTATGTAATTTGACGACATCCTTGGCCACGTGGCCTCCATGTTTGCATTACATTTGTGTTATGGTTATCCAAGTTGTCCGCATGTTGGTAATATTTACGTCCAGTTTTAGTGTGTCAATGAATCAAAGCCAATTTGAAGGCATGTCTACACTATACGTGCATTATCTCATCATTATGGTACTGAACCATGAAGTTCTTACCGATCCAATTTCTTTTTATATTTCATTTAATCTTGTCAATCGCAATAAACTAAATCACAATTTGCTGATAACTATCAGCAGCTAATCAAGATAAATGAAGAAGGAGGTGGCAACAACAACAAAACTTGAAATAACCCCAAATTTATCAATTGTACAAGGTAGTGTGTAAGACTTAAGGAGTTAAGGTGATCTACATGCGGTTTGATCTCGTTACCTGATGAGTTGTTTTGCTGTTGACAATAAATTATGCTAACGATGCTAAATTATAGATTCAAGTGTGCTTTAAATTGCATAGTGCTGCTAGAATTTTGCCATGTATATCAACCTTCTTGTTTCTATCAAAACAATTAGTAATTCAATAATTGAGTTCTCTAATGAGTGTCACAATAATAGCATTATTTGCTACACAAATCATGTGACTATAAAGGCAATAAGGTTGGACTTTCAGTTTTTTTTTTTTTATTTGGTGGTAATAATTATGTACCGTACATTCAATGATCTAGAGCACACGTAGGCTATATTAGGGGCAAGCCCATGAGTAACTTTGATTTAAGCAGCTATATTTTTTTTGCCATCTGCATCATTTTATCACAGAATCATTGAACAGCAATCTTATTACATTGGCTCAATTGTAGGCTTGTGTTTACATGCTAGCATGTATTCAGATCTCTACTCGATAAATTTGTTGCTTAAGCTCAACATTTGTAAACAGCGACAATCATTAATCCACACTTGTACTTAATTGTATCTTAACACCTGGTGGCTACCTCTTTCATAGTTGCTTGTATGTGATCGCTAAGTTACGAATAAGGAAATTATGAAAGATGTAATGAAACCTGTGAATAACTAAATATGTTGTTGCGACACATGTCCTGGAGATTTGGCATTCCTATAGTTTTAATTGTGAGTTAAGACAAGATTCCCGCGCTCCGTTTATTGAATCCATCACCAATTACGATTAACTAAGGACGCATTCCTTGATATACCGCGTGTTCAAAAAGTTCTTCACTATTTTTTAAAATCTTGATATATTGGTAAATATGTATTATATTATTTTGAAAATTTGTCGTTGAAAGTAGCCTAATAGTCTAGTAGCATTTTTATGCTAAACATCATGTATCGCGTTCTCATACATTTTGGTATTAGATTTAAAGGGCTATTCAGGATCTGTTTGAAAAATCTGAATAAATGAAACTCACTTTTTCTTCAATTCCTCACCAATATCTGGAACCACTCATCAGAACATGAAACAAATCACATTTAAACCAGCAGGTGGCGGAATAATTTGGCACAAAATCATGACAGGGCGTTAGAACTTCTGCTCACCTATTTGAAGTCCACGAGCATTTCTGCTCCGATCGTCTGCTCGTGTCTGCCCTTGCAAAATCTTTAATCAAAAACAAGAAAATAAAAATGGAACACACAATTATGGATGAAACAGATTAGTTCTTTGGGAACAAACTATTATTCCCAATGGTCATGTGAATATGATTTCAAAGGACATTCCACATTGCAATGTGTGAGTAGGTGATTTCCTAATTTGTGTTAGGACCACCTAAGAATGTTGACTGGTTCTAGTAAGTCCAGCGAGGATTTATTCACCAGGACACTTTCATGCAGGATGTACACCACCATTATGTGCGGACAACCGCAATCAATTAATTGAAATTTTAATTAAAAACGAACGCCTCAGTCGAAATCATGACTAGACAATTGAGAGAAATTCGCGCCAGAAGCGATTCTTATTTTTGGTCTTTTTTCTCGCGCGTCATACGACAATGGAATTCTCTTCCAGCAGGCAGTAATGTCCAAATTAGGATTTTAATTTTATGATGATTAGCACTTTTTTATATTGCATAAATGTGGTAATCAATTGGGTTGAATCCCCCTGCAAAATGGCCCGAAAAAGGACTGAATGCAGGTGTACTGAGTTGAATTGAAATTGAATTAAATCACGTTCTCCATGAACACTAGCCAAATAGGATTATTTCGTTTTACCTGTTTCATGCTTTCCAATTTTGTTCTTTTCTTGGAAACTATTCAAATCCAATGCCAAAATGTATACCGGTAAACAAAGATTTTCAAAATAATGATTAATACTAATCGATATAGGCCTACGGATTGTATATCTTCTGTCTTTGAACGCTGGGTAGAATGACCCTTGTCTCAACATTAATTTATTTAGATTTGTCAATTTTTTTATTTCTGTTTAAGCATGTTGCTATTTGTTAGTACTACATGTAAATGTACGATAATGGCCTGCTGTGGTTTTGCATGCAATAATGTAATCGGATGACTAATCAGGGTACACTTTTGTCCATACATTAGATAAATCTGTCAAAAAGTGTCCAAAATTAATTGCAATTATTCTGAGCAATTTTTAATCGGTAGTTGGGGTTGTAGTTCGACACCATGCTATTGTTTATAGGCTTACAAAATTAAACCATCCACAGTATAATTAATAAGATTGAGATTGCCAATGCTGATGCCAGCGAATATCTAGACCTACATACAAGAATAAGACGATGTAAAATACATAATACAATAATAACATTTGCCTTACAATTCAATTTTGCCGCTAATTTTCATGCGTGTATTAATATATAATTTACTTATAAATGGTACAAATTCAAATCACATAAACTCGTATTATATTTCGGGTTCAACAGGTCACATGCACCCCCCCCCCCAGGGCCTATGAGAACCAAAGGACAACACAAACACCCCAGGATTACCCTAACCCCAGTTAGTGCCTGCACTAGATTTGACTCCATCGCCGCGATGCATCGGTTTAAGGGGGAAAGTGCAATACTGTACCCTAAAAAAAGCCTACTATTGCATTTGAACCCCTTTAATTCAATGCATCGCGTTGATGCATAATTCCGCCTTTTGGCAAGCACATTTTCCCCAGGAATTAATTTTGGACACTTTTTGATACTTAGGCTGGAACCACTAATGACGCAGAGCTATCTCGACTTGAAAAAAATCCCAAGACAGGCTGAGAATACGTCATGTCTCCATTCAAAGAGAATGGAGAAATGACGACATCAGGGCCTGTCTTAGGGTTTTTTTTCCCTCAGTCGAGACAGATCTAAAAGTCATTAGTGATTCCGGCCTAAATGATTTTGTCAAGTCTTAATTTTAGTGCTCTGAGAACCCTGTGGTTAATGCTGATATAGCATTCAGGCACAATTCAAAACAGTGAAAACAACCATTTCTTCACATCCAATTAAAGCAAATTTGGATGAATTTTCTTAGTGGGAATTATTTTTTTAGAAAAAGCTTTATGTAACACTATTTATTTTTCTAAACTTGGCGGTTCAGAAACTCTTGTTTAACCGATGCAGACTGCATGGATTATTGCAGCTTAAGCATGATCACAAAACTCGATTAATAAGAGGGTTGACCGGGTGAGACAATGGAACACCCGGTGTTCCACCCATAGGTAAAAGTTGCCTGATCATAAATGGGAAAAAGTACTTCGGCCCTCAACTCGCAAAAGTGCCCAAAATTGCCCAGCTTTAATTTTAGTGAATTAATTTGTCAGCAAATTTCTATTTATGCTTTGTACATGTACATGCATATGAATCAAATCACCAACAATATGGTCAATTTCATCATTATCACTTTAGGTATTACGTTTGTTGTAGCTTTTAAATATATCGTAATTTGTCTTCTTGCCCGCTTTGGCCTACATGTACCCACTTTTGCTAACCCACCTAACCCACTAGTTAAGCCCAAGAAAAAAACAACTTGATGTACGCATGCACAGTCAGACGCATTATAGGCTGTTACACGGGAGTTTAATTCCGGCTAATTCGACTTCTAATTCCCAATTCATGGTATTAGAATAAATGGTTACACGGGAGTCACCTGTTCTTATTCCAAAAATGCTACGCGATTACACGGGAGCTGTAGAAATGGAATTAAAATAGTCGCGCGTGCGCTGTAGCCACTTTCTACGACACTTGTTCTTCTTTATGGTCTTTGACGTATACATGCCACATCGCTGGGAAAATGGCTACGAAAGCCGACCTGAGAATCAATCTGGAGAACCAGAACAGCACAACACACTTGGGGATGGTGCAATGGGGATCGAACCCACGACTTCGAGTAGCTTTTTAAAAAAATCAAAATGCGCGCACCATTGCGCATATCCTGGACTACTTCATGGAATTATAGTGTCTTCTGCTCGTCCAAAAAATGGCTAATTCTACCTATTTCGAGTGGAATAAGAATTCGAGTGGAGCTGGAATAAGAATTAATCAACCGGTTACGCGGAAGTTGTTTTTGGGATTAGAAGTGGAGTAGGAATTAGAAGTCGAATTAGCCGGTATTAAACTCCCGTGTAACAGCCTATCTTGAGGCTATGTGGTGGTTGACATAATGGCATAAATGCCATTTTCCCTTCTCGTATTATATAGGGTTATGTATGTCACTGTTGTACAAATGTGATGATTAGCTTGCTGACATCCATGTCCTGCATTATTGTTTTTGGCAAGACCATCAGTCCATTGACTTATCATGGGGACAACGTCATCAGTCTGTTCACTTGTCCTAATTATGGGGATTACAAATGAAAATTCTTCAGAGTTGGTTTATTGTGAATCAATGATCTTTTTGAATGAGGTGGTGAACATTATCAAATGCAAGCACTGACATTCTTGCAGGCAAGGCATGGGATCTCTCTAATCTTCCTAAGGGCTCCGATCCACAATTTGTACATCTACATCCTTCTTGCAAACTTGCTTCACAAATACCGTGAGTTCTCTACATGAGTAGGGCACATTTGGAGCTCATCCCGTTTCTCACTTTTAGCCCATAAAAACTGAATAACGCTTATCAGATTGCAAACGATTTTGGATCATTTCAACCCACAAAAAAAAATCAAATGCATAACACATTCCAGAGAAAATATTAGTTTTTCATGGCAAATGTTAATTTAATTCAAAGCCATCAATCATTAGTGATTGCCTACTCTGTTCTCTCGCTTTGTCATTGTATATTTTTTTGTAATTTCCATACAATGGGTGTCTAACTGTCTACTGTCTAGTTACTTAACTATGACCTCACCAGTGTATAAAGATATATAGTAGTTGCACTCTTCAGAGTTCCCTTGATCTTATTGGAAAGGTTTCTACGTACGTCACAGTTCTGCCTCAAAACTTGTCGTTTTATGTTATCATTGGCTGTAAGTCCTGGCACATACATGCTAACAGGCGCGGCTAAGGTTGGAATCACTAATGACTTTTAGAGCTGTCTCGACTTGAAAAAATCCCAAGATAGGCTCTGATTGCGATCTTTCTTTTTTTTCTCTGAATGGAAAAATTACGTATTCTCATCTGTCTTGGTACTTTTTAAAGTAGAGACAGCTCTAAATGTCATTAGTGATACCAGCCTAAGTGTGGCAGCTTGATCAGTGCAACACTTTTGCTATAGAAATGATACTTAAAAAGATGCCGACTTTTGCTTCACCTGGTATACATTGTATATGCAGGTAGCCCTAGACAACAAAGGAAACTAATAGTTATCCGGTGAAAAGATTGATTATTCCCAAAGAGTTTCCCTCAAATGTCACGGCGAAATCTTCAAGCAATGATTCTTAGTGGTCATTGGTGAGGCCATTAATACATGTAGCTCGCTCCACAAAATGATTAACACATATAGATCCAGTGTTAATTCACGACCAAACTGTGGCACGTGCTCTGAAATCACATGTTAGTGGTTTTATTTTGAATATTAATATTTTCCTCATATTTTGTGGGTTTCATTTTTTTTGTATCTATTTGACATTTTAAAGAAACTAAAATGAATGGCGTTTCAAACGTTTGATGGGACCATTGTGAACCGATCGATTGCATCTTTGTCAAAATCTAGCATATCATTTTTGAAAATTGTGTTAAGACAATGTTAGCTAGATTGCAGCCGCCTTCACACAATTGGCACAAGATCACTGCATTTGTATGTCTGTACGCCCAATTTTAAGCAGCGCGGGGGGTACCCATGAAAAAACTATCTGAGTCATATTATAAGGATGATCTTAAATTATGGTAAAAGTAATCTATTCGCCAACCTAAAAAAAGGGTTGGTTCCTAACATGAATTTTAAATAAATAAAAGCCTGTTCAGGCAATTAGCACGTTATGATATTTGCAAAATTATCACGATTTTCTCTTTAACCAAATTATAAGTTAAAATGAATAATTTGGCTTTAGTCATCATCAGGAAGCTCCTACATGTAAAGATGCATGTAGCAGCGACAGGATTTCTAACAGAACGTATTGGCTTGCATACAATGTAACAAAAAAATCATTATTTATGAGGGATTGTCGATGTTTTAAAGTATTAAGAAATTTTTTTTAAAAGAAATAAATGGCAATCAAATTCCATTATATAACAAATGAAGATCATACTCAGGAGCACTAAAATGAAGATAGGGCACTACCATGTACTCATGCGACTAGTGAGTACAAAGTTTCATCTCGGCCAATCAGTTAGCATAAATTACTCAATAGAAAAGAATTAAAGTCGTTAAGAAAGTGTGAAATTGGTACGCGGTCCTCATACCCTTGAATAATGCGAGCAGTCCAATTCCGTTTTGATCTGTACGGCACCCTTTATTTAAATTGTACTCTTACCTAAAAACAAGATGTTTCTGTGCCCCTTGAAAATAGTTTAAATGATCCCCTACTTTGAAATTTCAGTTGTAATCGAGTGGTACAATGTGATTTGTTTTTGTGGGTAAAAGGTGAGTCTCAGATCTCACAATACACCATGTAATATTTTTGGCTTCACATTTTCACCGTTATATGAGCACTGCAGTGCTCAAATGTTAAATCCCAACACAGTTTCCCTTTCATGGAGCCCGCCATAATGTTAGCTCAATGAGAAAGTTTCTCTTTAATGGTGGCTAGCAGACGACTCATTTCCGGTTTACATGGTGCATAGCACAACTGCTTTTTTTTGCTGAAGCATTAGTTTTGGGATTGTCAGAAGCGGAGAACATTCTTGCTCGCTAAATTTGGTGTTTGTCCATTAGCAAAATACGTGAACTTTTATGTACAATCTCCACTGGCTCAATTGCCTTTGAACCTATTCACTTCACTATTTTATTACTACCAATGCTTAGGCTTTTCTGAAAATAGAGGGTTCTTTCTGCAGCAAATGTGTATAATTATATCATTTGGATATTCACCCGTAACCATCCCTTTCCTTTTCCAGCCTGCAATAATTAATTATTTATACTCTCATATGAGTGTTTTGGCAGTAAATCCATTCGCTTTATGGAACAATTTCCCATATATGTACATAATGTTCCATTATTAAAACATAACACTGATGACATAAATGTACCTCAAGTGCCAAAAACTTTATCTATAGATAAATAAATTAGGAGGAAAATGAGCTTATCAAAAATATGTATTTATGAATTCCATCATCATATAAAATCAATGGGGATTCAATTTACAAGGACTTTTAACAGAACCAGATTCATGAAGCTGGTTTACGGAGACTCCTAAGCGTAATCACTTTCGAGAGCCAATAGTGGGCCTTGATGGTAAGGGTTAGAATTAGAATTAGAACGATTACTCTGCACGCAGCCCAATGGCAGAGGGACTATTTCGTCCAATGCAGCGAAAGTCTTATCACGATTTCACCACGATAAACCAAACAAAAAGAAAAACCTTTAAAAGCCATAAATTCAAACAATTGACGGATTTACCAAGCCAACCTGTGTTTCTGACAGATGTTGCCGTATAGTACGTATAAAGATATCATCTCAAACACTTTCTGTGTATGTGTCCTCTCAAAATGTGTGATTATCTTGTCTTAAGAATTTATTCAGTAGAAGTGCATCTTTCAGGAAGGCTTAGGCCTATACGATTTAAGACAGGCAGATATTACTATCGATGACCATTGACTGGTCTTGTCTAGTGGTGGCTGGGAAACCCAATGACTGGTCGATTGTAACACCAAATAACTTAGGTCTACCATATCCCCATGTTTGACCTACAGTACTACATGTGCTTTGTCAGATATGACCAGTTTGAGTGTCGCTCAACATAGGATACTTCATGATTACCAAACCTGTAATTCCTAAGATTGCTCTAAGCCTGAGTGGGCTTCATGAATTCGGCTGTTAGTCTCATAATGCCAGGCACATTTACATGAAGCAAAACAATGGTAAATTATCTCTAAACTTGCTCTTGTTGTACAGGTTTATGTGCAAGATAAAGGTATCCAGATGGATTAATACTGGCTAATCCAAGTTGTTTTAAGGTCATGAATTTAATGTAATCAAAATGGCACTATAGAAAGTATTACATTAAACAAGCAACTTATTTGTTGGTATTTCTCAAGATAACTTTCTTATATTTTTTCATAGCTTTTTTTGCCATTCGTAAACTCAGTGGCATGTAATATCTGGATGGGCGACAAGGCATAACTGCATATATGTACACGTTCTGATATGTACACATGTAGCCACAAGAGAGGGTTAAAAAGTAAGAGCAATTATTTCTTTTTAACAATCAACACCAAGTGATACAAGCAAATCCTTTAATACCAATGGCGTTCTTCTTATTATATTAACACTTATGGCTTTTGACATCATTTTTGACGTATACACACTGGGTAAATGGCTACGAAAGCCGACACGAGAATCAATCTGGAGAACCAGAACAACACAACACCCATCAGGATGGTGCACGTGTGAGCAGTTCAAAGCAGAAAGCCCTGCTCTACTCACTTAGGTACCGGAGCTCCCCACCAATAGATTTGACTTTTCGTGAAATTCGTGGCACGTATTTAATTTTATGAACCAGAAGGCGCAAGTTAGATAGTTTCAGGAAGTTATAATTGGGCGTTTGCCTGTTGTTCCCTATTTCAAAAATAAATGAATACATGTCAAAATGGTGGCCCCTTGTCTGAATAGGCCTACACCAAAGAAGAACACCAGCCAGTTATTTGATTTGGGTGGCCTTAACGTGTTTTACCCATGGATCTCCGCAGAAAAATGAAGAATTAAAGTCTGGAACACCATTGAACATTTCTTGAAACACCACGCTCAAGTTTAGGATGAGGATGACCACTAAAAGTAACTGCCACGCTACACTGTGGCAGTTATTTTTGGCAGGTAATCTTCATCTTAAGCTTGCGCGTCGTCGTTCATGAAACGTTCAACAGTGTTTCCGTCTTTAGTATTGGAGCAATTATTTCACCTTAAGAAAAGTCTACCAATTCGTGCAGCACAATACAAATTTACACACAGTGTTGTTGACATGCTATGCTCTTTATGCTCCTTGGTAAAAATCCACGTGACTTCCGTTCATTTCTAAGAAAAGCCCAGTTTTCTGGGTGAAATAGTAGCTCCATATTTTTAGTCAACAGTCATCTGTTTTCATGAATGGGTAAAATCTCCAGATGTGGTGTATTCCGGACAAGGGGCCTGCCTGCCTACCTTATAGTAATTGTTAGCTTTATGAGGTCATCTGGTCACAATGGACCCAATCACGGATACCTAGGAGCCTAACAGAACTCAGGGACGATCCCAACACCTAGTGCATAACTGCATACTCTTGCCTTCCACAAGTCACACAGGGCCAGAACAATTGTCAGATGCTCTAACCGGTCTGCCATGTGGATAACATTACTTGTACAAAGTGATTTCAATGCAAGAATTTCCTGGCATCACATAGTTGATTTTGTAAAGTAAAAAATTGCTTTTCCTTTTTAACTCCCTAATATTTGTTTTGATGACTCTGTGGCAATGCATTAGTAATTGGACTGTAATTTACTTAGAAATAAACTCAACTAATTTGTGATGTGTGTATTAATGTAAGGCTTATGTATGATGTAACATATGTACATGTATGCATTCACTGTAGTAAGAAAAGCTCCTTTGCATTCATAAAAACCTGATTACACAGGGGGGGGGGGAGGAAGTATGTAAACTCGTAGCTTAATTGGAGATTTTATGCATATCATTTATCCATCAACTTTCCCCATATTAGAACTAATGGAAAGGTCTGCTCCAAGAAATCAAATGTAAATAGTTCCTGATAAATAAAACGAAAAGATTTCTTTATTAAAAGACCTTTCTCTTAGATGGTAGCACACTTTGCTCAAACGATTGTCCAAGCTTAAAAACATATTTTGCAACTGTACCCATCACATGCTGATTACACTACTGTACTACTGTATATATAGATAGATGTTATCTGTTTTAATTTAATGGGTGGGGGGATCCAACATAAGCAATTTCCATCTGCATGGCGAAACAAGACGAACATCAATGTGGATGTATGCGCGCTGGATTCTAACCCACGGCCAGTGAGGAGGAATGAAGTGAGAATACGTTACTAACCATTGAACCAACTGAGGCTCCACAAATGCCCAGCAATTTGATCACCCACATTTTTAAATGTCCGCAGAGTTTTTCTTATTTAACAGAAATTGCAAAGATAGCGTAAAAATAGATATTCTTACTGCCATAGCATTTCAAATGACAAAAAGATCTTTCACTATACTAATATATACATGTACGCTCGTATATGTGGCTATAATTCTAAACTTTACATGCTGATTTTGCGTGTCATTTAGCCCAATTAGCGAATCTTCACTACTATGTGTTTATGAATAGGATGATAAGGTGCATAATGCCAAGTTTATATTCTCGATTTTTTTTTTTTGCACTATTATCAGTATGCAGTTTACATCATCGTGAGGAAAAGTATAAATAACCCAATTAAAACGATTCATACGTGACAGAAAATTGATGTTCAAAAAAGTTCTAGATTTGATATTTCTTAAAATCAATGTCGTATGATTTTGAAATAATCAAATTCTTCATAATTCTTACTCATTTGTGCCGTTCCTATTCTTCCTAAGAGTCGCTCTATATGATAACAGCAGTTGCATGCACGGTTACACGCTGCCTTTAATTTCCAGATGCTTTGAACCCCAAATATTTGTAATTTAATCTTCTTAAATGTAACCTTTTGTCCAACAAATTTATCAGCACAAGTTGTTTTACACAAAAAATTGAAGAACGACAATTTCCATTTAGGCCTTTTTTAATATTCAAGCTTGTGATTGGAGTTCATTTACTCTTTTTGGTGTTGTAGAATGCATTTTTTGGTAAGCTCGTAGCCAATTCTGGTCATGGCTTTTAAAACACCTTCAAAAAAAGGGGCATCAAAACATGTGATAATAAATTTCAATAATTATAATAAAGGGGGGTATTCAAAAAAATGTTTCCTTATTTTATTGCAACCAAACTAAAACGCACCACAAGATGTCTAATACCGCACATTATCCACTAGTAAACGAGCGCTCCACTGGTGCAGCCATGCACTTTCTTACTTCTGCTCGCATTTGATCCTCGGAATGAAATCTTAATGCGTTTGTGCACAATGCTCCACATGCCAGATAAAGGTCCGAGTTTTTGGGCAAGTAAAGCTGGATGCAGACTATAACTTCATGAACCTTGAAATCGTCATGTGTTGCGTGCGTAGCCACAGTCGCGACGCCCAGACTGTGAAAATGTATGCGGACTCCTTGCTGTTGTGATGTCCATCATATGACTGTTAAGGTCGTTTGTTACCATGAAACATCGCAGTGTCCATGGTAACTCAAGTTGACAAGTTGGCAACCCGACACGTCTCGTTGAACAACACTGGCAACGCTCGCGACGCCTGACGCTCAAAAAGCTTTAGTGTGGATCGAGCTTAATAGTCCTTTGGACCTCGGGGACCATTTTCAGATGTTCTGGACACAGTGGACAGACATTACATTTGTCCTGGTCCTTGTGAATGTGCCTCATGTTTCCAGTCCGGCAATAACTTGCGAGCTGAAGTCAGAAAATGGCTTAATAAGCAGCTCAACCAGTAACAGCTATACTCGTTTAGTGACTTTGAAAAATTAATGCGATGCATAGACAAACTGAGAGGTGCCTGTGCTGATTTCTTGCCTTGGAAAGTAGCCAAGAAGTGTAATTACATTTCTACACTCAACATGTTTTGGCGTTTATAGTGTGACTGCCTTAAAATACCGAAACTTAGTTTTTTTTAATTATCTTGCCTCGTTACGATTCAGGTAATACAAAACATTTAAACAGCAGGGTTCATGTAACTGCAGTTAATAACACAAAACAATTAGTCATTTTATTAACATGGCTTGATGGTTTCTCATTTTTATTTCACGCATCATTGTAAATCTTATTGTGTGATAACGACTACATACATTATTCTATAAACTTATTAGGCATCTGAATTGCACATCTATCTCGTAAATTTATATATGTAGGTAAATGAGTGTTGGACACCTGGGTAGAATGACAAATCTCTAAAGTGTTCTGTGCGCAACCAAATATAGACGATAATTATCCTGAAATGGCTTGGCAATGATTCGAGATTGACTCATTGTTTCCCTTAATAATTAAATGGTGGTTAGCTGATATCTGCTTTGCTCATCAATGCATCATGAACCAAAAAAAAACATGACGCTTCTTAATGGTCTTTTTTTGTTTCTTTCTCAAATGGGCCTCAATTCCATATTTTCTGGGCCAATATTATCTGCGACTCTAAAAAATCTTTAAGTGTTTAATTGTCGGGGTTATAAACTGTCATTTCTCCGCTCACTGAATGGATGTTGGTGATTAGATGTGTGGAGCATATACGTGGGACAGTGGGACTAGTTGGATGAACTTATGTTGCTCAGGGTAATACAATAAAAAAAATAGAAATCTATATTATATATATATATATATATGTACATATAGGTATAGATATATGCTATATTGTGATCTTGACAGAACCAATATAGTATTGAA
>JAQIYI010000040.1:0-38325 GCA_034700265.1 Polyzonium germanicum
TGGCCGCAAGGTTAAGTATGAAACTGGTCGTAGCTAAGAGCTGCAGAAAATCCAGGGAGTTTCCAGACCTGTATGTACGACCGTGCCATCGATGCGCACGGCGATCTTATCGATGTCGCCGCTAGATGGCGCCACGGTGCTCATGAACACTATTTAGCGTCTATACAGGGTGAGCCCCACTATATTATTTTGAAGGAATACAGGGTGCTTGAATCGAGCAATTCCTACTTTCTACGGACATTTCACTAAGGACTTTGCATTTACTTCTAGTATTAAGGGAATCTATAATTGGGCAGTCTTGCCTGTTGGTTGTCCTTTTCTAAAAATAAAATAAAAATTTAATTAAGCTTGATATAACAAGTTCAGTATACAGCGTGACCTAGAAATTCAACAAAGTCAGTTGCCTTAAAAACTTTAACGAATTTCAAAGCTTTAATTCCTTTAAAGTTAACCAATGGAGGATGGACGATTAGGACGAAAGTTTGAAAATAAAACTAAAATTCTTAACGCTCATTGCGACTAAATTAACAAGACGAAAAGGCACCGCGCTAGTGGATATATGCCTTAATTGCCTACTCGCTCTAAACGACTTGTTCTAATCAATCAATTTATGATTGGCCGCGGTTTATGGCCTGAGTTTTGATCGAGCAGAGGCCGCTGGACCACCTGTTGTCAACAGGAAAATCGCGCCGCCATGCGATCGAGCGCAGAAATGCGCTGCAGACTCAATTAAGGCCGAATTTAATAAAGCGGGCGGCTGAGAGGCGCGTGGGCGTGCTATTTATAATTATGATTAATAAATGTGCGACAAACAAAACAAAACGGCGTAAAAAGGAGAAAGATTACACGTACGTGTAATCCGTGGGCAACGCGAAGGCGATCGCGACCACTTTCACTCGGCCAATCCGGCCGCCACTGCGACTTAATAACTTCAACGATTAATCCGATCAGTTTTGCCCTTCGACGAAACAAGGCCGCAAATCGCATTTAAAAAGAATTAAATTTAATTTTTTTATTTTTGACGGAATAAAGATAGGGACGATGCGCAGCCGCTAAGCCCAAGAGAAAATAACTTGATTAGCTGTAAAGCTAGAGTTATATAGGCGATGCAAAGCTGTTGCTTTTCCTGGCGTGCACAGCAAAACAAAATGGCGGGAATTCGGGTTGCAGTCGTCGTCGCCGCCGCATCCCTTCGATTGGCTGGATGTGGTCACGTGATTCATAACGTTGAGCCTCGCATCCAACTTGCGCCGTATAATTGCAATTTTTTTTAGCTTTGCAGCGCGAGTTCAAAAATCTTAAGCTTTGCATCGCCTATATAACCCCAGCTTAAGGGCGATGTGTTCATTTAGAGCTCGCTTTAACCAGGCGATATGGGCAAATAACATCCGGCATTCGTTCAGCCTGAAGCTTCATATTGTTTTTCTTGCGACATAAAAAGAAACCTCAATACAAAGAAGAAGAAAAACATTTTTTTTACCTAGCAGTCGATCCCCCCATGTTTTAGCATGATTAAAAATAGGCCTAGTTGAAATGGACTAATGTGCCGAAAGGTATTCAAAGTTTGGGGCTATTTCGCGTCAGACAGACTCATTAAGTCATTATGCAGTGTATGATGACTTAATGAGTCAGTCTGACGCGAATTAGCAGTAGTAGGCCTACATAAGTGTGGGTGAGAAATTAGCAGGAAATGGGCGGAGCCGCGTGGTGACGCGTGCGCGATTGGTTGCATGGTGAAGAGCAAAACACGGCGAAACATGGCATCTCGGGTGAATATAAGTGCGAACGCAATCCGCCACCACCATAATAACGATATAATCAGTTGGGCCTGCTTTTGATCAACGCAAAAGTGACACATTCGAGTCGGCGCAATTGTCCATCAGGTCTGTCCAAGCAGCCACTTTGGCTCAAAGGTGAACAAACTCCTGGATAGAAAGCGCACGGCGCAATATTTTGCATAAAACGACTGAGTACGAGAAATTACGTTCGAGCCATTTAAGTTTACTTTCATCAATTAATTCGTCCGCCAGTCGTCCAACAAGGAGCAGCGCAGCGTCTCCGTAAGTAACCCCACTTGCCGCCGAGAAGTTGGCAACAAGCCCCTTGCAAGGGGGCGATCACTGAAAGCAACTCATTACAGGGTGCTCCAATTAAACTGCGCACACGCAACTAGGTGGCGATCTGTTAACGCTATAAATTGCCATACAAAATGTAAATTGAATATGTACCCGATCGAACGGCCAGCACGCGCTGCTCACCAAAACCTGGCACGTGCAGCTGGCACGCGTCCAAAAGGTAACGTTTTTGTCCACCGCCTTCCGATGCGCACGTGATTGATGGAGCACGTGATGCGCACTCATTTGTTTCACGTGGCGTGAAGCACGTGCTCTTCTCGCACGTGCAATAACATCTGGCTTTCTTGATTGTATTTTGGGGTCATTCTTATTGCGTAGTTATTGGTGGGCGCGCGATTTCCAATACAAGACAATCGTCATCAAAACAAAATTATTAAATAAAATAAAAATGAACGACAATGAAGAGCGCAAGTTCGGACATTGTTGGTATTGGGTGCCAATAGCCTAGTTAGTTTGGGGGGGCAAGGAAAGTGGCCCCTTTGAAAAGCAGAAACCGATGCATAAATTATTCACGAAAAGTGCCTCACCTTTTAGCTGTTGATGGCGCCTATATTTGTGCACTCCGTCCAATGAGAGGCATGTCAATTACACGGGATTGACGAAGACTAAGAGCGTAGTCGTCGAAAGACTCCAAGGAATTTAAGCTGCGTAAATCTGAGCCCTTGCCGCTAGGCCCACACACATTCGTAAGGCACATCAGCGCTAATGACGCAATTAGCGAGTGTAAAACGCATTAATTAGCACGGCTAATTAGTAACGAGCTCAGGCCTACAATATTGCCGCCATATAGGCTTAGAGATATAAGCACATGCCTACAGCAAGTTTAGATTAGGCCCAACAAACAGACTCACTGCAAAAAATGTGCCTCACAATGACGCAAAATATGTGTTCGGAATAGGCAATTGCGATTAGCGAATGGGCAAATTTCTATTCCTTCTAATCGTGAATAAAAAGACGGGAAATCGAGCTAGACGTGGGCCGAACGGGCGCGCTTAAATGGGTTAACTGGAAGTTGCCGCAGGCCCAACTGAGCAAACATTTTAGCAACAAGTGCCGTGGCGCCAACTCACGAGGCATAATTAATGCACGGCTTGTTTGCATTGGGTAATCGAGAGATTGATTCAATCGACTCACTCCGACTGTGAGTAGTTGGGCCCAGGGGGGCTTCGCATCAGTCTTGAACACACCCTCTCGGGCTCAATTGCTTAGATCGGCGAGCACTCGTGAGCGAGCGAGTTTGCTCAAGTCGAAGCCATGCAATCAACAGGTGGATGGAGGAAACGATGTTCCAATCGTGATTGAACGAGCCTGCCTCCGGTCTTTCATCATTAAGTGGTCCCCGCGCGTTCACATCATGACTAGGTCCTGCAGCGCCAGTTTGACTCAACCGCAGAAACCAATGGCTGCAGGGTGCTCACTTTTAGGCGCGCCACAAACTACATTCTCATCTAGTTGTGCCAGGGTCCTTTAACTGCACGTGGTGCACGGTTGGCCTACACGAGGCTTTAATTAATTAATTAATCCAATCGTTACGCGCTGCTTTCAGTGCCCGCCCAGCTTCAGGGGCAACTGGGCCTATTTGGTTTGATTGATTGATTTACTGATTCGGGTGAACAGGGCCGAAATGCAACGAAATGCGCCGCCTCAGCTTCCGCTTCTGCTCATACTCTCGCTGGTGCTCGTGCTGGTTGTGCCCTCGACGCAGCAGCAGCATCAGCACATGCAAGCGGCGAGGAGGACATGGCCGCCCGAGGACGACGGCCGAACGATGGGCGACGATGACAACGAGCGGCTGCTGCGATCGGTCATGGTGGCTCGCCAGCGTCGCGTCCCGTTGAGCCTGCTCATGAAAAGGGCGCTGAGCCTGTTCACGCAACTGCGGCCCAACGGAATCGCGCCCGGGCAGCCCCGCGGCGGCGAGTACGTGAGCGCCGTCGGCAGAGACCACGGAGCCCGGCCGAGAGGCCAGCCGCTCCGATGGGGATAGAGCAGCTATTGCGGAGTGCGGCACTCTCGCTCTTCAACTGGACTGGATGGGGGCTTTAATTTATTAATCTCCCCGGCTGCTAATCACCTAACAGCCACAATCTACTTTAATCTCATTTAATCCCTTTTTAAACCTTCGAAGCCAGACTTTCCTTTATGGCCAGTGTGGAAATAAAAGAAACGTAAAAGACAATGCCGCCTTCGTCCAATTTTCCTTTTAATTCAACACTGTTGTTTGTTCGCTTCGCCCAACGCATTCAATTAAAAGTAAGCCGGAGCAAGAATAAGCCAAACATCGACTAATCCCTCGTCCGCTTCCTCAATTCCGTTCAATCTTTCTATTTTTTTAAGCAAACAATAGTCGCAACTAATAGTCCGAGCGAGCACGGATGTGCACGTGACGTGAGACCGTGCGACCTGTCACGTGCAGTTATACAAGTATAGCACATGAAGCACAAAAGCACGTGTCACGTGCAGTTATATAGCACGTTATGCACAAAAGCACGTGTCACGTGCTCAAATTGATTGTCAATTTCATTGCATACCACCTGTGCTACTGAAATTGCAAAAGAAAAATTGGAAAATTGGAAAAATGCAAAATGAAAGCCAGGCTCAGGCAGCAATTGTGGGCCTCCTAGGTTAGTTCTACGAGGACCCTGGAACAAGGACCATGCGCTAGTCGTTGCGTAAACAGCCCGGGAGAGAATACGCATACAATTATTATAGGACTAGCCATGCCTAAAGCGGGTTAAAACAAGCCGCGAACAATGACTTTTGAGTCGGGGCGACGCGATTTTACGAGCGCTCGGGGAACGGCCGCAGCAACAGTTGCTGGAAGCGTCAAAGCCGCACCCACAGTCGCCGCACAAATAATTGCTCGACGCAGATCCCGCTAATAACAATAACAATAACGAAGTTACGTGCGATGACAGTGTCACGCCGACTAATCCCCATCGTCAATTCCAATTCCATATCGCAGGAATCTCGCGCTTAATGGCAAGCACTACCACCTGTTTCGCAGAGTCCTGACAAGATTAAAGGGCGCTCGGGGACCATCAGACGCGCCCTCGTCCGCCGATGGCAATTTATTGTGATTGTCCCGCCATCAGCATTGCACCAAGGAGGGAATGCGCGCTCTTCTAATAATAATGCGATAATAAAGCTGATGGGCAGAAAAAAAAATGCCCGCATCTGACGTCACATTGACGACGTTCACGGGGCGAATGCAAGTTGCCAAACTGACACGGACCCATCAATAGTATTTGGATTTTGGGAGCGCCGCTAACAGACCGACCGTCAATAACTGATTGATTATATGGTTATAAATAATGCTCCGCTGTGAAAAAATCGATCGATCTGGTGCTGAGTAGCATCGCTTGATCGCAGACCAATATTGGCAGTGCCATCAGCATGATTCCGTGTACACAGAGGGCTCAACGCATTTTGTCAATTTTCAGAAAGATTTGTTAAAAGTAAGGACTTTTTTACTTACTCAAGATACTGTTTGTATTTAACTAGCTTACTGCAACTTTGCGTCGCGTCTTCTTGGAGTTCGACCCCCCGTGCGTAAGCAGTAAGCTAGTTAAATCTAGTATTGTGGCCTGACCGCCTGAGTCACCCTCAGTTCGCCGCAATATTTTGAGGGGCTCAGCCCGCCCGACTCTTGCTCACGTCACTGAATATCGATCTTAGGATCCACCGGTAGCTATATAAATGTACGCGCCGTCAGCTAAATATGACGTCACGAAGCACGCCAAGTAGCCCAAATAGCTCGTAGCCCATGGACTTTGGAGGAAAGAAATTAACGACCAAGTCGTCGCGTGTCCCGGGGCCTAATTTAGATTTGTTAAGTCGCTGCGGGCCCTCACAGGCCGAGCGAGCACGCAACTAAATCAAAAAAAGGAAGAAATAGAAAGTAAGCAAAATTGCTAGCTCTGTATATTGAAGCTAGAGTAACAATTAGGCCTAGCTGCGAGTTTTTTGATGAAGATGAACTGAACGACAGGATTGGGCCTAATTAGGATCCGGCGCACAGCCTCGTAGATCAGCTGTGATTGCGCAGAAAGCAGAAATGCAAGGAAGAAAAAGACTTCAAACTCGCTTGATTAAAATAGGCTAATGCAAATTATCATCTCATAATCAAGCGGATGCATAACCTGGTTATGTTTTGAAAATAAAAATAACCCTTATTTTGCGTTTATTTGTTTGCAAAACGCCTAACTGGATTTATACCGGAAATTAAAATGCGATTTACAAAAAAAATGCCGCATTAGTGATTTTGCCCAATTTGTGAATGATTTTCAACTTGTTCTAGGCCGCGTGAAAGCTAATCAAACAATCTGATTAAGATGTATTATTACGCGTTGGTGTGTGATTTTGAGTACAGGGTGAACGAACAAAAGATGAAGAAAAAAATGGCCGCCAATGAGCGAAAGTACGTGAAAGGCGTGATGAAAAGGGCGTTGATCGATCGGCCCAATGCATTCTCGAGTGATCGGCGGCGGCGATTCAAGCAAATAATCAATTTAGACCGGCCTGCGCACGTAAGGAAGCCGCGCGCGCTCGGATATATGCTAATCCTGCAGCCAGGCAGCAATTACGGAGATTAAAAAGAGTTGCGAGTTTGTTTCGCACTCGAGAATCGCTAATTAAGATCAAATGACATGAAAGGACAACAGCACGTAGGCCTGCGTGGGGTTCAGGCAATAAAAACCGCAGCCTCCAATATTAGCATACATGCGTATCTATTATACATAAAAACTGATAGCTGTTAGTCGCACATGTTAATTAAAACTGCTCGAGTGCACTTTGCTCATATTTATCGAGCTATACCATAGGGCAGGACTAACACGGCTAGCTCATCGTAATTATGATCCAGACAGGAAATAATGAAAAAGGGATTTCAATTTTTTCAAACTTGTTTAGGCCTACTTGAAAGGACGGCAAACGACGACGTCGACGACTAGCAACTTGCCGGGTGTATTCCTCGGCTTAGTTCGGTTCGGATAATAGATGCGTCGACATACAATCTGTGCAGCAATTAAAGTCTCCATTAGATTCAACTGCTATTTAAAGATGCGAAAACGGGTCTAATGGTGCGTTCACAGTAAAAGCAAATTCTAACAAGTTGGCTATATTTGAGGCAGCATGTTTTTGCTCCAGGTTCTAGTCCTTGCTTTTGCTGTGAAAGCTGTGCGCTAACAAGTGTAAGAGCAATGATATGGAAAACTTGAACGCGACTTGAGACTGTCTTAACTGCAATGGTCGTCTTGCTTTGCCATAATTGCTGTCAATAATGCAGTTACACCCGTTCAAGTCTGGTTCAAGATTTCCTTAAAACGTTAAGTTCCATTAAATGCTACTAGCCTAGTTTGAACTAAGAATCATATCGACACCCAGATGATGTGCGAAGACGGAAATTTAATCCTCAAACGGTTATAAATAAGCTCGAGGCTTGCATCGATGCAACTCGCGACCACGAAAACACATAGGGCCTAATGTGTCTGCCTGCTTGGGCGCACGAATAGTAAAGTTTGCATATTGATCGAGCACTCTCGACTTCATCAATTTTAATAAACATAGGTTACTTGGACACGAGTTGCCAATCATTTGTGTATGTGGCACCAAAAGCATAATAATTAGCGCCTTTTTCATAGCTTCGCATTGGGCCGAACGGGATTAATGGGCAGAATGCATTAGCCCTACTCAGCTACCCACATAAATTCTGATTACAATGTTCATGGATGCATCATGCTTTATACTGTAGCAATATACAATATACACGCGAGTGTATCTATGACTATAGGCTTAGATTCGCACAAAGGTGACGTAGCTAATGCGCACTTAGCTCGATCAGTCGATCTGCAGAAGTCCTCTGCAATTATGGACACGCGGCTAGATATTAATTTTGAACTCGTTTCCTGTTGACATTTCAGCTTCAGCGTACATTATCGGCATCGATCAGGAATTATAGTCCTACTGTGCTTCTACGTGCATGACTATGCCCTTGATTGCCTATTGATTGCGTCAAATGTCCAAGCTCTAAACTCGAGCTTGTCTTATATTCAAGTCAGCGTTTTGCAATTGAATGGAAAATGCAAAAGGCTGTCTTGCATAAGACAAGGGCTAGTGACAGGCCTATTGACCTAGCTGGCAAGTATCAACGTTTCATGAAATATCGCGGCACAAACACACAACATATTCAGCAGCAGTGAAAAGGCACGCGCCTTACAAAAGCACTCGTCAGCCAGCCTAAATATCAACTCTGAAAGCCGATCGGACATAAACCTTGTAGGGCGAACTAAAGAGACCAGAGTTGTAACTTGAATTAAGATGGCGGGAGATTAGTCTGAAAGAAAATAAATAAAAGGGACGATCAACTGCGCCCGAGGCTGCACTAGGAGAGAGAATAGACCGCATGCGGATCGACTACGGGGGCAGCCAGAGTGGCCGGGTTACATACGCCTTCGTCTCGCTTACATTAGCAGCGAACGCAAACTCGGTATAAAATGAGAAACAAAGGAAAAGCTGAACTCAACTTTTAATCAATCTTCTGAGGGTCGACTATGTGCAGTCCACGCTGCTGGTCGCATCGTCCTTATTGGGGGCTGTTAGGCCTAGTGGAAACGACGTCGAGGTGCTCGGCGGCGCCACGGGCGACGGCGGCGGTGGAGGACCAATAGTCGTAGTCGTCGTCGGTCCACCGTGGATGAATTCCTTCTTGGTCGCCTCGCGTATCGAACTCAACGTCTTTTGGAACCACGTGTTTCTCGACGTCTGCAGCTCGGACAGGACAGAGTTCAACTGGTGAGTTAGTTCCTACGAACGATCGAATCAGATTTTAATCGAAACGGTTAAAAACGAAGATGCTTTCAAGTTTAGAATCGTGAAGACACGTACCTGGTTGCGACACTCGGCTTCGACGAGAGCCAGCTTTGTCTGGGCCAACTCCAACTCCAGTTCCCTGAACTGCACAGCTGTGGCGACGGTGTCCTGATCCGCAGCAGTGTTAGAGGCCCCCTCGGTCCCCATCGTCGTTGGCGAGTTTCTTTCGACCAAACTTGCCACGTCGTCCAGTGTCGCACTGCACGTCTTGCAACTGCTAACCTTAGACTAGAGAGCGATTGGTTCTTGAATAAATCGTTGGTGGAATGTAAAATGAAATTAATTCCGGCACCTTGAACGAGCTCAGAGTTTCCTTGAACGTCGTCTGCTCTTTTTCGAGTCTCACGCTCAGTTGACTGCAAATCTGAATAATAAAGTGAAAAACTCCTTCACAACGATGCCAAACTAGAACGGCAGCACGTGTCATTTGTATCTGCTAGAGGTACATGTACATATAATAAAAATTAAGGCGAAACTACAAATAAATAATAAATATACTGTAAATGATTTATAAAACAATGGGCAATTAAAAATAAAAATTAAACCTGTTTGTAGTCGAAAATGATCGAGCTGTTGCGAGTTATCTCCGATTCGCAGCGCTGAAGTTCGCGTCGACACATTTCCTTCAACTGCAATGAACGAAATAAGAGATGGCGATTTAACTTAATTCAATTCGACAGATCGACTTTACCTGTGCCGCTTCGGTCTCCAGTCTCCGTTTTTCTTCCTCGCAATCCCTGAGCATGGTCGTCGTCGTCGCCAACTCCTTTGCAAGCGTCTCAGCTTTGTCCTCCACCTGGAATAGCGACACTCATTGCACCGGGGCCTAGTTGATAAAAAGAAAACCGGAAATGCTCGTACCTCGTCCAGACTTCGCCTCAACTCGATTTTGCTCGTGACTAATTCGTATGCGAGGTCGTCGTTCTCCTGCTCCAACCTCAAGTTGGCTTGCATCAGCTGTTTGTTTTCTCTCTAGTTGAAAAGAACAACAAATGAAATGAACAAAAGTCGGAAAGTTACCACTACTTTAAGCAGCAAGAACTCACAGTGAAACGCTTCACCGGATCTTCCTGCTGTCGTTCCTGTTCCTTCAGCGCAACGTAATCCTTCTCGTACTTCTTGAGCTTCTTGATCTAAATCGAAAAGTAGAAGGGATTTTTAAGATTATTTTTATCTTGATAGCAGCGAAATGGGACGAAATTATGACCTTGACGTTGACGGCTGCTCTCATCAACTGCCTGGCCACGTCCTCTGAACGATACTTCTTCGGCAGAGATACCCGGAAGTACTTCAAGACTCCCTCGAAGTCGAGAAGCAACAGTTCCTTCCTGGACATCTAAATACCGATAAAAAAAAACCATTTGATCAGAGAAATCCTTCTCGTCGGAAATGCAAGAACTGACCATGAGTAGACCGAGCGAGACTTGGAAGATGGTGTCGATTCCCTGCAAATAAAAGCATATTCACCTAAATGAAGCCAACTTAATTAAGAGTAAAATGTTTAAACTATAAAGACCTCGCAGAGGAAGACGTCCAAGATGTGAAAAACGAGAAACAATGGAAATTTAGCCGTGAACAGCGTGAGGAACCACTGCGAGCAAAACATGTGGGCTTCGATCCCCAGCTCTTGAAAGTGATCGTAGAGGTCTGTCAGATGGTCCTACGATAAATCACGCGACTCGTTATAAAATAATCTTTAAAAGGAAATCAAAAAGAGATAAAACGAACCTGGATGAGACGTTCGAGCTGATAAAATCTACTGTGCAGTGTGTCAAAGTTGTCCTTGAAGAGCTCTCGCAGTTGGTAGTCGAACATGACCTTGACGAGGACACTGAACGCCTGCTCTTCTGGCATCTATTCGATAAACAGAGTCTAAGATTGAGATTTTAACAACACGATGACAGCTAGACTTACGTGAAGAAGCAGCGAAGCCGCCAAAAACGACAATCCCTGACAGTAGCCGACCTCCTCGTCGTAAATAGAGTAAGCCTTGAAAATCAATTAAATATTCTTAAAAACAAGCATTCTAAATGAAAGGAATCGGGAACAAGGCCATACTTTGCTGATTCTGTAGAGCGAATCCTGGCCTAAGCCACCAACTTCCTTGAAAAAGTCGTGTGCAGGGAAGGTGCGGTTTATGTCCCGCTGAATGACTTGTTCGCACGCAGATTCCTGAGGACCAATCGATCGGCATATTTTATAGGAGTAGAGCGAGTAAGATAATGCCTGAAAGGACGACTGACTTTTGTGATGAGTTGTCGGTACGTGTCGAGCAACATGGCGCCGTCGTCCTCCTGGCAACCGGCGAGCAGAAGCCACACTTCGCCGCGCAGTGCCTCTGGGATGCCTTTGTGTACGAGCGGGTTGAGCAGCCGAGGCCTCGCGCTTAAGTTCAGACGCCATTTGGCCAATATGTCGGCCCTGTAACACATTAAAGTAGCCATTGGGTGTGTTAAATTAAACAATTCGACCTCACGTGCTGTAAGCAAGAATCGTGTCCTTTACCAACTGTCCAGCTCTAGTTCGCTGACCTCCTTGCTCACTTCACCAGACCCGCTCAGCAGTGGCTCGTCGCTATCTGTATTGACGACGAATCGGATTAATTCACTTTGGCAGGGTCCAAAGGCGAGTGAGAAGCGGCCTGCGGCGTATTTAGGGGCTCAACCAATGGGCAACAAAATTAATTAAGACTCCATTTGTCCTTTATGGGGTGTCCAGGACATGAACCCTTCTAGTCTTAAGGCCTACTTGAACAGGGCTGTAAGTGCGCCAATATCGTACCGGACTCTTCCTCAGCGTCGCCGGGAGAAAGGACCGTCTGCCAGCTGCTCAGCGGATTCTTGAGATTGGTCAATAGGCCGGTTCTTTTGCGCTCAACCTCGCCAGCACACTCTACTCCGATCACCTCGAACCTGGGACTGTCGCCTGCTGTCTTCAAGTCTACCTGTTAATCATTTAGCAACTTCACGTTAGGACCTATACACGTAGCCAACTACAGAGGAATCTATCCAACGTGACTAAATTAATTGACACACCTGCCTGAGCTTCAGGAAGAACTGCTCGGTGAGCGTTCGTTTGCTGAAGTACCAGAAACGCTCATTCTGAGGGAAAATCTTGGCCTTCGTCTCGATGATGAAGCGTACAGGCTCTTGAATCCCCTTATTCATCGACACATTGTCACGTATTTAAAACATAAGCTTATAAACACAATTGATGAAATGCTAACTCCAATTAAACGTGGGTGGCCCGAGTGTAATATCTCTAAAAAGCCACTCGAATGCTGTTTTCAAGGTCCCTTTACAGAAAATCACTTTAAATTATCCACCTGAGCCCCTTACCGGTACCAAAATATTTAACAGAAGGTTTTTCTAGTAAAACAAATAACATACGTGGATGACGAGATCCACAGCCACCGTCATATAAACCCTCGTATCTGCGTTGCAAAACAAACATTTATGGATCAACAACAATAGTAGCGAATTCAAATTTTCAAAGGTTAAACGATCTGAGAACCGCTGTCAAACTAGACCTTTGGGCGTTTCAGTGTTTAGAACTTCGAAGTTGAGATCGGTCGGATCCCAGTTGCCCACGATGCTGTAGACTTTGCGTTCGCCGACCATGGTCGTCATCGAGACCTGCGTGATAACAATTAAATAAACATCAGATGGCAATCAAGAAAGTGACGCTTCGATAGATCATATATACTTGCCGCCTCTAGCAGTTGCATGTCGCCCTGTTGAACGTTTCGACCGGGCGTGACCAGGAGACCGAAACAGCGTTCGACGACCAACTCCCTGTTGGCGCACACTTGCTGCACCGATATGTGCACCTTGCGCATGCAGTTGCACTTGAGCTTAAAGTAGTTCTTGTCCTTGGGACAACTGTTGTAGTTTCCCTAAAATTGGATCATCAAAGGTATAATGACGCTATTAATGAGAACAACGCGCGCCACAACGACGGTTGAAAGGGAATTCATGAGACCTTCGTGTCCTCTTCTTTCATTTCCAAAGTCACTTCCAGCGTGTAGCTCATCTCGTTCGCCGACTCAGAATCCATCGCCATGCGCGAATGATTGAGCGCCTGCGGCACGCAACTGAACGCCACCGAGAATGAGAGCAGGACTCGAGAAACCTGAGAAGGAAGGGGAATAAAAAACCCCGAACTTAATATAAATAAAAAATTAAAATCAAGTGAGATTGTTGGACATACATCGTCCGGATTGTGACATCTGAACACGTGACACTGGAAGATGGCGGACTCTGCAGAGGCGCCGTGACTGCAAGTGAAGGCGAAGCACGACGTCTCGCCAGTGTCGTGCAGTCCTCGGGCGCAGAAGATGATACGATGAACCTTGAAGCAGGCGATGTCCGAGTTCGTGTCCATTTCGTAGAGCCTTAATTCAGTCGCAAGATACGATACAGAAAACGAAGCAATCAAAGTAGATGAATGTGTCCAAACAACTCACACGACATTGCCTTCAGACGTGATGGGAATTGAGAGGGTGACCTCCATATCGTTGCCCGATGATTGCTCGTTCAAGATGGCCATGTTTCGCTGAATTTCGGTCTGACTACGCGGTGCATTGATGCTCGCCGCTCCCAGATACACGATGCCACTGAACACTTTCGACTCGCTGCCCGGCGAGACGAGTGGAAGGCTCAGATGGCGCGCCTGGGCACCTGGAATACATTCACCTTGTCAAAATCGAATTGAATTGATTAGATATGCTGTAGTTTGCTTCGACGAATTGCGTACGGGTCGCCTTGTGGCCGCTTCCGCCGTCGTCACCGTTGGCATCCATCGAGTCCGCTCGACACTTGTTGTCCACTCCGGTCGGCATCCTCGCCACTAATTCCGGCTCGATCACGGACGACAAAACCTCTCGCAAGTTGTGCTGCAAATCCTCGACGCTGCCGTCTCCGCCAATCTTCAATTGCGGTTCCACGCGGGGCACCACTTCGAAGCCTTCGTTCGCAGCTAAGGAATCGGACGACCCTCGGCCGCCACTGATCGTTGGACTCCTTGCCGACTGGTTACTCTCGGCCATTGCACTGCCCACGGGCTATCAACGTTAAAACCATTTGAATTCGTTGCCGTCGGCGTACGCCTATATGCTACGGCATGCGCACCCATAGAGTGATCATGCAATTTAAACACATGCGACATTCTAGAAAATCACGCCTTTAATTGGCAAGTAGGCCTATCTTAGGCGAAATTTGCACAAGGGACGCGAACTGCATTTTGCATCATCGGCTGGCGTCGACGTCTAATGAGTAGGCCTAATGACAACACATAGGCCTACTCCTGCATGTTGACATCCGCCCACTAAGGCCCATTTAGGCTATTTGTGGTTCGTGCGTGTGCCTCTAGTCCTCGACTGTCTTGCCTGGCAGCCCATTCTCGGTTAGTGAAGCTTTTATCAAATAGATTGATTGCGATATTGCCAGCTGCACTAGTGCAGCTAGGTGAAGCTTCTTGCCAGGAAAAACTACACTGGGGCCCGCACGTGAAGTGATGATGGGCAAATAGGCCTATTCGGAGCCGTTAGGCCTAGCGCATTCGTTCTTACCTAGTTAACTTCGGAGACAGTTTCCCCGTCCATGTCATTTCTTGGGCAACACGATCACCGTTTACGATGTCCTTCTCTTTGGCTTTCAAGATTTTGCACAATAAAAGCGCGTTTGACGTCTAGCGCAAACAAAAGGACGTCGACATAAAATAACAAAATCTCCAACGTCCATTTATTCATCGATAGAATTTCGAGGAACCGATATCGTAATATCGGTGCTTGACCTTGCAAGCCATAGAGGTCATTTGGAACATTTCAAGGTCACCTCATATTGGGATCACGATATTACCTGAGCCGCAAATCTGATCATTTTTACACACATTTGTTATAAACCTAATTAAAATTGTGTTCCTAGTTGACACTCAGCGTAATTTAGGCCTGATTTTAGAAAGTATTCCTTTAACGATTGTTTAATTAAAAAATATTTCTGAGATTGAATTAAAACATTCAGCATAAGATTTAAATTTTTTTATTCTTCACAACACGGCAGCAAATTAACGTTTTAAAATTTGCTAAGATATTTCCCGTAACAAAAACTTTTGAGATTTCACATCTAAATGGACCAAAGAGAAATACCGACAGATAGAAGCGTAGTAGCTGAAACGATGTGGGGACAGAGGACAGGAGGATTTCATTGGTACTTAAAAGAAGCGTTTCCCGTGTTGGCGGCGGTTGGGCGTGGAGGCAAAGTGAACGAGCAGACGTCTTCTAGTACTCTTCGTTCTCGTCAGCCTCGCCCTCTGCCGAGTCGATGCCGACCTCCTCGTAGTCCTTCTCGAGGGCGGCGAGGTCCTCGCGAGCCTCGGAGAATTCACCCTCTTCCATGCCCTCGCCGACGTACCAGTGGACGAACGCTCGCTTGGCGTACATCAGATCGAACTTGTGGTCCAGACGGGCCCACGCCTCGGCGATGGCGGTCGTGTTGCTCAACATGCAGACGGCACGCTGAACCTTGGCCAAATCGCCCCCTGGAACGACGGTGGGCGGCTGGTAGTTGATGCCCACCTGCGACAAACGAATAAATGAAGATCGGTCGATTAGCATTTAGGCGAGTGCAGATTGCAGATTTAGCAAATCGATTCAATATTAGTGACCTTGAACCCAGTCGGACACCAGTCGACGAACTGGATGGTCCTCTTCGTCTTGATCGTGGCTATAGCAGCGTTCACGTCCTTTGGCACGACATCACCTCTGTACAGCATGCAACACGCCTGAAACAATTGAAGGAAAAACAAATTTAATTTACTGTATAAGACCCAAATTTAAATTTAATAAAAAATGAAAAGATCCTTGCCATGTATTTCCCGTGACGAGGATCGCACTTGACCATCTGGTTGGCTGGCTCGAAGCAAGCATTGGTGATCTCGGACACGGACAGCTGCTCGTGGTAGGCCTTCTCGGCGGAGATGACTGGCGCGTACGTGACGAGCGGGAAATGGATGCGCGGGTATGGCACCAGATTTGTCTGGAACTCAGTTAGATCGACATTAAGAGCGCCGTCGAAACGGAGAGATGCGGTGATGGAGGAGACGATCTGGCCGATCAGACGGTTCAAATTGGTGTAGGTGGGTCGCTCGATATCCAGATTGCGGCGGCAGATGTCGTAGATAGCCTCGTTGTCGACCATGAACGCGCAGTCAGAGTGCTCCAGAGTGGTGTGCGTTGTCAAGATGGAATTGTACGGTTCAACAACTGCGGTAGAGACCTATTGTTAGCGAGCAAGAAATGTCACGCGAGAATGATTAATTTGATTATGCGCTATTTTTTCAATGCTAAAGCCCAGGATTGCGTTTTTCGTTGGTTATGAAGCCAGCAAGACAACGAAGAGCAGTCAAGTATTTTCGTCATTGCGCTGCTGGCAGTTTCAATGCAGAAAAACGCGACCCACGAATGAAATACTGCTTTGCCCTCAAACCTGGGGAGCTGGGTAGATGGCGAACTCTAGCTTGGACTTCTTGCCATAGTCGACCGACAGTCTTTCCATGAGCAAAGAAGTGAAGCCCGAGCCAGTGCCACCGCCGAAGCTGTGGAAGATGAGGAATCCTTGCAGTCCCGTGCACTGGTCGGCCAGCTTGCGAATTCGGTCGAGCACCAAATCGACGATCTCCTTGCCGATCGTATAATGGCCGCGAGCATAGTTGTTGGCAGCGTCTTCTTTGCCGGTGATCAGCTGCTCCGGATGGAACAACTGTCGGTACGTTCCAGTTCGAACCTCATCTGTAAAACAAAAAAGCAAAGTTCATTTCGATTGTTCACCCGATTGTCTAAGAAAAAGAAAAACAAGAATGCTAGGGAATATCGTTAACTGACCGACGACGGTCGGTTCCAGGTCGACGAAGACGGCCCTGGGAACGTGCTTTCCGGCTCCGGTCTCGCTGAAGAAGGTGTTGAAAGAGTCGTCGCCACCGCCGACGGTCTTGTCGCTCGGCATCTGGCCATCGGGTTGAATGCCGTGCTCCAGGCAGTACAACTCCCAGCAGGCGTTTCCTATCTGCACTCCGGCCTGACCCACATGTATGCTGATGCACTCACGCTACAATCAACGAGAACACAATGGAAACAAGGAACCGGTTAACAACCCGAGGTCACCGTCAATGAAATCTTCCATCCGCCTCCAAAGAAATTTCCGAATTATGTTTTACATGGCGCAATTAAACGCGTAATTTCGACTTTTCGCGTTTACTTTTTACATAAAGCAGCGCGAACTAACAAATTGGGCTAAATCAAAAACAGAAATTAAAATGCGTGGAAGAGGTGTGCAGCGAGGACGGGTAATGAATGAGGGAGTTAAGCCGCTTTCACAGGGACCAGTCTTCTGCGAATTCACGATAACAGTCACGATGCGAATTACAGTTTCACAATTTCTCCTGTACGAATTCTGTCGCGAACTAGGTAAAGTTCGTTTAACGTGGACGAATTCAGTGGAGAATTCGTCCATGTGACAAATCGGCTATTTCACTAGGCCTAGCTGCAGACTCGCCCGACCGAAAATTGGTCAGAATATCAACCTAGTGAACTTCGTGCGTACTGATGACATTTTGAGAATGGACGAAAATTCGTCCATGTGAAAGCAGCTTGATGTACGTCGAAACTTACTCCCCTGTTCCTCATTTTCGTGGCTTCAAAAGTGAAATTCGAAGGCTAGTAGTTTATGGCTCTTGGCTGTGTGGATCGCAATCTGACGGAGGACGACTGACAAGACTTCAGTTCAATCGGTCCGAAATCAGAACTTTAAATAACAAGTGATATATAGGCACACAGGGGCGCGATGAGCACAGACAATGTACGTGGCGGGCGGCGTGGAGTGGGAGTTGGGCGAGTGGGTGTAAGCCAAGTAACAATCAAGAGAACGGAAGACACGAAGGACGCAAGGAGGACACAGTTGGCGCCCGCGCTCTATGCACATGAGAGCGTAGGCGGTGTGAAACGGGTTTGAGAGCCGAAGTAGTAGAGGCAGGACACGCCTTGGCGCAACCTAGTTCATATTTGAATGAGCAGTCAATTGAATGAAACCGGTTCCCTGCCTGCTCGCCAACTTCCTTACGAATTACAATACGAGATTGCTACCAAATGAATCTGACCTTAAATGTGCATGAGACTGAATGATGACCCCCCTTTTCTACTTGTGCAATTTTTTATTGCTTTAAGCAAAAAACAATTGTCAATGGTTCCGAAGAAACAATGGAATTGCATTAAATTCCAAGTGACAAGTCAAAAGCTAATTCGTCACGGGAAATGTCCGTGCAAGATGATTAGTTCACCTTTAAAAGCGACTCAAACAGGCTTCGCGGTTTGGCAGGAGAAAGAATTTAATGTCGTCCAAAGGCCCTGGAAGCATCTCGTATGTTACAAGGGCCCGATGCGATCGATCGGCTAGCTTTGCTGCGCGTACATGTAGGCCCACTTGTTTTCATTTTGGCGAGTACTTTCCTCGATTCTTGTGAAACCACCGACATTAACGTCCCCATGAGTCACACAATGTGGGAGTCAAAATTGCCTTCGCGCGATGGGGGACCACCGAGCGATTGCGCGAGCAATGCAATGCAATGAGACGCAAAAAGCGAGACGGTTGCCCGCCATCTTGAATGAATCACCCGCATTTTTCCGTTACCTAGCTAGAACGCAATCTCCGAATCTGATCGTGCCGATTAATCGGCGTCGACGCCCAATTCGTTTTTATGCCATAAAAATCCAAAATATGCCTTATGATGAATGGAAAAGAATTTCGAGGCGGGGATTTTAGGCCTATTCTTTGGCGTTCGTAAGCAACTAAGCAAGGACGCCGTCAGCCATGTTTTTTTCTACACCGCCGGCCGGCGACAATCGAATTGAAAGAAAAAATTTAAAATTCTAGAATTCCACTCGGCCTAGAAGCTTAGACGCATTACGCGGGAAAGTAAGGTCTAACATAATTTTTCCCCGAGAACCGTCAAAGCGTTCTTTTGCTTTCCAAATGACGCGGCTGGAAAATGGCGGCCAACGGAAAAAAAGAACGCGCGCTGACAGACACAAAGGGATCGTCGCCTCCATTTTTAAGGTCTGGAATTTGAGCAAATTCTGCCTTTTCTAAGCGCAAAAAACGTGATCATTTTCTTACCATTTTCGGAATTGATGATGAATTTGAAAGGCGGTGTAACGAACAAGTCGGACGAAGAAAACGAGAGAAGATCTAACTGTTTGCGCACGGAAGAAGAGCAACGAACTTCCCGACAAACGACTAAATCTGGGCGGGAAAACGGACCGCGGATGTTTATATACCGCGGCGCGGCGCCGGGTGGGTGGGTCGCCTCGATTCGCGCGCCCTCATTGGCCGCGCTTTCCCGCCGCCTCTGCACTGCCGCCGCTTCGATGCGAAGAGGCTCTCGAGGTCCTTCGTGTTTGACGCAGAACACGCGACGGGCGACCTTCGCGCACTAGAACGCCTTCGAATTCAAATTCGAACGTTCCCAATTCAAATGTTTGAATTTGAAATTGGCATTTTCGATCGCCAGATGGAACGAAATTTGAAAACGAGGGAAAAGGAAAATACGGCAGATGTTCCTGAATCGGAAAAAGCCAATTAGGCCTCAAGGTGACTTCGCGAGCCTCAGCGGACGATGACGCACGGGGCGGCCGCTTCGCTTGCGCAGTATCGCGCAGGAATACACGCGCCCGTCATCGGAACTACTTTCCCTCCTGATCATCGATTGGGGCGGCAAATTCAAAATTCAATTACAAAATGCCAAAGTAATTGAGCGATCAATATTACAATTACAAATTGTCATAATGCGAATAGGCCTAACTCGCAGGATATTTCAATAAGCTTGAATTATTTGATTCAAGTTCAGTAACAATGAATCAAGTTCAATGAAATACAAAATGCAAATACCCAATACTGTTTGGCAAACAGTGGGCCCACGGTACTCATTCGCTCGCACAAATAGCGTGCTGGCTGGAGGCGGAGTAGGACGGCCTACCGTGCCCTGTCCATGCCAAAACAGCCATCAAAATGATTGAATTCAATGAATGAGCGCAAATGAGGATGCTAACTTAAATGCCCTTTGCCTATACTGAGCGACGGAAACTGATCAAGGACGCGCGTATCTAATTAAGAGTTAAAAAGATGTATGAAATGGGTATTAACGCGAAATTAACCTTACCTCTCTGGAAGCTCGTATGACAACCATTGCCTCTGAAGAAAAGCAGCGATATGGCAATTAATAAGCATTTGTGAGGGGAAGTCGATCCCTGGGACCGCGCATGTTGACATTTTTAATATGGAAAAAGCAGGCAGCCTAATACGGGTAGACGTCATACATTTAGGTTGCGCTGATGGTCATTACACTAATGAGCATTTCGCTCAACTGCAAACAATGCTAATAAATAATAAGCAGCTTTCCATTCCGCTCTGTATGTTCGTGCTGCACGCAAACAACGCATAAAGCTCAGGCCCGGCCGGACTGCCGAAGGCCTGAGGAGAGAGTAAATATTATTCCCATAAATGCTAAAATAATAATGCTGAATATCGAGTTTTGGGCTGCTTGTTTTAACGTATTGTCCGTTAAAAGAACAAAACGACGAAACTGGAGCAAAACTGTTTGGCCATATATTCAGTACAGGCCCGCTCGTACAAGTACATGTTGATACAACATGTCCAAAAATGGACAATTAAAGAGTCGGAGATGCATGGCGAGATTTCACACCCACCCATTAAGAGAGCCGGTTACGTCATAATCAACCCACTTATCAAGCTGCGCGTAGGTGCAAAACTGGATTTTCACATAATAGTTGCAGCAATAGTTTGGAGCAACTATAGGCGGTATACAAGTGATGTCTAGCTTGGCCATACCATAAATGGTATGCTTGTTGAATGCGCGATTTTAATCGCGTCGCCCTCCTTGGCTGCATGTCTGGTTGCCTGGAAACAATCTCATATGCGGGCCTAATGACTTGTGCCATTCTTGCGGAACCGATTAAAGCGAAGAAGAATATTTAATAGGAAACTTGACTTTTAAAATAATAAAACAATTAAATTGCACGTCGTCACTGAGTGTGTCAGACTTTCTGTCAGCCTGGTTGGGTGCACCGAGAGCGTATTAAACGCAGCTCGGCAAATTAAAAATGAAAATGACTTTAGTTTCATAGACTTTCTCTGTTTGTTCCCGAACTGATTATGTATATTGTAATGAAACAAAAAAACCGGATTAAACCTGGGTTCTAGTAGTTTGAAGCTTCCTTAACATGTGCGCAGCTGAAGGCGTAAAGACGTCCAGTTGCATGGACGCACTATACAGTATAGATAGCGGGACATACATATATATAGAACAGAAGTGCGCTGCGTCTTCGGACTCGTGGGTTCTTCCCCCTCTCCAAAGTGCGCCTTTCGTCGTACTGATATTTATTAATAACATACGGTTGCATGATGAAAATTTCCCAATGGGAACTTTAGAAAAAGCAATCTAGATTCATTTGACTTTGAAATGATTGCTTAACCCCTTAATTTATTTTTGTTGCTATGAGGTAATAATACCTATTTGTAATTGGCCAATAGTGTAATTAATCGGAGTAATTTAATTGAAACTCTAGTAATGAATGATAAAATGAAACGATCCTCCAAACGGGAATTAAAAGTTACAACTGATTGACCTTGTGCAATTTCTATCGCGCTGCTTTGCCCAGGCTTGCGCCTAGTTGCATGATACAACTTGTACAATGGGAATGAGACGCCTCATATAATACAATTGGCAAACAACTGTATGAGCTCGTACGACTGTACGTGCCTTACCGTCAGACGAAAGCCAAGATGTCGACGTAGACGGTACCCGTGGAAGATGGACGGCGTGGAGGACGAGCCGGATGATCGGGAAGCTTATTGAGAGAAAGAGTGGACGTCCTGAGTGGAGGCAGAGGCGGAATGGGCGGCGTGTTGTTGCAGAAGGTGGCCAAGAACTCCCAGCGCTCCAGTTCGGCCCGGCTCATGTGATCGACGATGCCGGCCGCCACCGAGTTGCACACCACGTTCACCAGCGTACGAAATCTGTCTCTAGAAACGTTTAGAAAAAGTTCCAAAACAATTTAGTAACAAATGAAAATATTTAAATGCAGAAATTGTTGCAATAATCTCTTTTTACTTACAAGATCCAGTCGACGACTACGATCAGAGAGACGTACTTGGCCGGCAGACTTACTGAATTCAATACCATTACCATGGTTACGAGTCCAGCCTGCGGTAGTCCGGCGGCTCCTATGGCCCCAAAAGCCGAAGTAACGCTTTAAGAGAAATCGAAATGAGAAAAACAACTCATAGCCTAAGTCTGTTTGGAGAATTTAAATTTTAAAAGCAACATGTGGGTTCACAAGCGTGTTCACTGTTCACGGTATAAGTCGTAAAAAAGCTATCTTTTATCTTTGGTTGTCCATATCCGAGCTCCATTCAAATACCTTATATTTTTACATCCTAGCTATTGCTAAGAAAACGTTTTGGCGCCTTGCTTCGTTTTTACTGTGAACGCGCATAAAACGTAATTAAGAAAGCAGCTAGGCCCATTAGCGAGCAAACCTGACGACGATGACGTTGCCCACGTTCAGTTCGAGGCCGTGCATCTGGGCGATGAAAAGAACGGCCACGACTTCAAACAGTGCGGTGCCTTGCATGTTGATGCTGATTGGCATCACGAATCGAGCCACTTTTGGATGGATTCCGTTGTTCTCTTCGAGGCACCGTATGGACACGGGCATGGAGGCCGCACTTGATAAGTCCAAGATTAAATAAGAAAAACACGTTGAGCGTGGACCTAAATCAAAGTGCAGACGACGCCCACGTACCTGCTTCCGGCAGCGAAGGCCGTTGACAAGGCTTCGGCCTGGTTCCAGAGAAAGTGGAACGGCGAACTGCGTGTGATGACAAAGTAGGCGGTCGGTATGACGAAGAACCCGTGCAAAACGAGTCCGACGAGCACCGTGGCGCAGTAGAGTCCGATCTGATCGACGAGAGTACGGACGTCGTGGATCTGAAGGATTTCGGCGCACACCAGGAACAGGACGGCGATGGGCGACAACCTGCGGTTAATTTTTATTGCAAATGAAAAGAAGGTACCTTGGATGGAGAGAATAAAGTGCAGCGGCGGACCAACCAGATGATGACCCGAATCAGGCCCATGATGGACTCGAAGAGGGAACTGAAGAACAGGGCGACCGGACGGCCCTTGTCCTTGAGCCGACCCACGGACACGCCCAGAAGAATGCAGAACATGATCACGCCGAGCACGTTGGTTCCTGGCGTGCGAGATTCTCGGGCCTCGTAGCTGGCCGAACGATCACTGCTCATGCTATTGTTGGCGACGTCCGCGGCCAAGTACTGGCCGTCTTGTAACTTTGGATCCACACGCACCGTCGTGTACTGCATGAGTAAACGGAGAGAACAAACCAAAGTCAGCTTCCTTTTGTCACATTATTGTCCGTGCTATCGCGTACTATTTCCGGTTAATTTGTTACCTGGGAAAAGCAGGAAGCCACTATGTTGTCAGGAATGATGTTCCTGCGTGAGAGAGAGAGCGCGAAAGATCAAAAAATTAATAGAAATAGAAACAAGGTGGAGGACGCGCACAGCTATAGGCAGCACACCTGAAGAGGTCCAGAATGGTGTCCAGAGTGGACGTCTGTTTGGTGATGGCCAGTGGCAGTTGTCCTTGAGTGTCGGTGATAGCGTCGGTCGTGTCATTCTTCGATCCTGGATAGACCCCAGGCCGAATTGCAGTGACTAGGACGACGCCCAAGCTGATGGCGCATGGAGTGGTCACGAGGCAATAGACGACGCAGTGAAATGCCAGGCGACCGGACAATGCCAGGTCGAGGCTGCCCAGAGAGCTGATCAAGCTGGAGGACACCAGCGGTAGGATGAGGCAGTTGAGCAGTCGCAGGAAAAGCTCACCGGGGAAGGCGACATAGGCGGCATTCTCAACGCTCCAAACGCTGCCCATCGCGTTGCGCAAGACGAACCCGGATCCGCCACCGACGATGACCGCGACCAAGGTCAGCAAGGTGAGCAGATGACGGCGAATGACGGTGAGCAGTCCGGCGTGACGATCCAGGAATCCCGGAGATGACACCAACTTGCGCGGCGAACGTCGATGCTTGCAGCAGGACATCGTCGCCGCTGAAAATGGCTGACGGCCACTTCCTCAACTGAACAGAAAAAAATGAGAAAATGTGTTGGATTAAGACGCGATCAAATGCAATTGGTTGAAATTAAGTTTGGCTGCCAAGAAAAGTAGCTTAAATCGAGGCAGTTAACGGCTGAAGAAACAAATTAACTCTTTGTTAGCTGGTGTTTTAAAAACACTTTTCCGTGTCGTCGATTAAACGCGAAGGGCGTGGAATCCGAGGAATCGTCAACGTTAATAGCTTGACTTATGGCATTCGCAATTTGGCACTTGTTTAGTAAAGGTTTCCGGTCCACGGTCACGTCCGCTGCACTCAGTCGATTGTCGAAGTGGGGAATCGAAACTGTAATGAGAATTGTAGAATATTGGTTACCTTGCATGGCAGCTCCGGCTGCGCTGCCTCCACCAGGTCATCCAAGGTCCAGCTGCTGATGCAAAAGAAAACGCCTTGTCAGGATATTGCTCACATTTATATTAATAAAGGGCCAATGATAGCAAGAAAAACATGCAACTCAAATGAAATGAAAGCAAAAAGCTTAGTCACAAGTAGGACATGAAGTAGCTGGCCTACGTCTACAAAGGATTATGTAATCCGTGGAAGTGACAGTACGATTCTGACATCAATCACGCAAGCAAGCGGGGAAGAGCGCTCGATTGAGTTTCAATTCATCAAGTGCATGATCAAGGTGACTCCCTAATTTAGCTGCACGCTATATACTCGGTACTGAAAACCTCCATGAAATCATGAATGCATTGATATTTTTCAAGGCACCTCTTGCACCTCCCATGCACCCCTAGCTGTAGCCCAGGCCGAATCCAAAATTTGAAGTAGGCCTAAGCCTCGGCCTACAAATTCTTACACAAAATGATATGCTAAGGACCCGACGAGGCCCAGGTCCTTCATATATTATTCAAGGTGATCTCGATGAAGGCCTACAATCGTCGCGCACAATTGAATAGGCCTAATGCGATGCAATAAATCAGCACCGGTAGGCCTAATTTAATTGCTGCCATGCGTGCGAATGTTTTATTCGCATTTTGGAAGTGAACTTACCAAAACATGGAGGAAGTAAACATCGGTCACGTGAACAGCACTAGTTTTCTCAGAAGGAACTGCGGGGCGTTTTATTCTTAATAAGGCGTCACAAATATAATAATTATTACTGAAATCATGGCGGTACACCAAAGGAAAAATTAGCCCTTTTCACGAATAACATTTTGCTCGCCCTCATGGAGGAACGGTGGTTGTCAAGAGCGCCGTAGTAGACGCGCCTCATTACGGCGCACTGGCCTAAATACGTGGCGGCGGCCATGTTGGATAAAGGCAAAAACCACTATTTGGGTCTTATGGCTCCCTCATTTAGACACAAATAAAAATCCTACCAAATAAATGACGAGCTGCGCATGTACATTTCGTTCTAATTGAAACGAAACTACCGGTTTCTGTAATTTAATTATTTATTATTTTATTAAGTACCGGTAATTGCTCAATAAATTATGAAATTAAAAAAGTTTCGTTTCAATTAGGAGTTTAATTAGGACACAATGTAGTCTTGATCTTGTAGTTTTTGTTTATGTTTACATTATAAAACTCATAATTGATGAGATTTATAATGTAAACTAGTTGCATTTAGGCCTACGCACGCTATCTGATTTCCAAAATTTATTAATTAATACGGTGACCACATGTCCCACTTGAGACTTTGAACTGCTCGCATTCAGCGATCAATCTTTCAACCGAAATGCCATACGGCTATCGCCCCACTCCATTTATTTTGGAATCTGATTTAATTAGTTCGCCAAATGCGTCTCTACCGGCCGATAGGGCACACAAATGGTTGGCGAGCCTAATTTCACAATAATAAACAAGCTATAGCTGGATTTCGACATATCTTGGATGACGCAGTAACTTAAGAATACATCATAAACTATACAAAGCGGCTGATACGTTTTATAATTGCTAAGTTAATGAACATAAAGCTATAATTACTCCTTAATTGTTCTTGCAAACAAAGATAAAACGAAAATGGACGAACAATTTGTGAGCATTATCTTTATAGCCGAATTATACTGAAATGACGTTTATTATGAAACTACTGATTATTAAGTCGTTGTATTGTCTTTTTGAACTCGATGATCAGCGTACGCAATCATGTAGGCCTACTTGTACGCACCCTGAAAGAAACCACCTTCGAATAATACTCAAGCTTCCTAGAAGCCATTGTCGCGACGCCCGCTGAGTCGATAATACTGCTGGCCCTTTGATTCAGTCGATGAAATTGGTGAAAAGCGCAGATAGGGCGAACACTAGAAATACGACGCCCCCGACGAGCGTCACTGGAAGACAAGAAAGTGGTGTAAATTAAAATCGCCTTAATTAAAACATCTGTCTCGATGTGCGTACGCTTAATTCGCACCGGTTCTGACGGATATCCTCTGAGCGACGATGCGTCCTCCGATGACGGCGAGCGAAGTGCAGATTGCGTGGCCCAAAACACCGCCGATCGTTACTCCATAAGCGTTCTGAAGAGAGTTAAAAAGCGTGGTTAAAAGGAAAAAAGGACGTGGCATAAACGTTCCCTTTTTCACATGCAATCACTTGGTATGTTGTAAGTGCGTTTCTCACTTCTCTGGCCGCCAATATGATGGTGGTCAGCTGAGACCGGTCGCCCCACTCGGCTAGGAACGTCATCGTGAACGCCTGAAGAAAGATCTTGGAGACGAACGAGAAGATTTTCCGTCGTCCGCCTCGAATGACGGTGGCTTCAACGTCCGTGGCCGTCAGAGGTTCTTGGGTGGCCTTGACCAGCTGTGCACGTGGCCAATTACATAATAGATTCATTACGAAGGAACACGCACCGTCGACCCCAGAATATATTTCAGGCACGCACCTCCTCCTGCTCGCGCTTCCTGAGATCCGCCTGAACCTGTTCCAGTTCTTCTGCTTCCTGATTGGGCGACATGTAGTAACCTGTGCGCAATGAACGAGCATCTTGGCTAAATAATCGGCCGAGAGATTTACAGATGCCATAGCGAGTGCCTCTAGTTACCTTCTTTGAGCATTTTAAGACCAAATATGGCGAACAGAGCGGTGGAAATGTAGAAAGTGTAAATCCTGGGCACGATGGTCGTGGCGAACCCGAGGCCGGCTGTAAACGCGATTCAAAGGAGAGATTGTGGCCGATTAAGTAACGATTAATCCGACGTGTATTTCTAATCGTCGAGAACTCACCAGAGAGGACGGTCATGACGGAGAGCGCGAGAATGGCGCCGAAGAAGACCTTGGAGAATAAGAAAAAATTCATTAAACTTAAATAGGAATTCTACGGCACCTATAGTAATACATGAACTAGAATAAGTGAGTTGGGCCAACTGTGATTCGAGGGTGACGCATGGCCATGATGGCCGCGATGAAGAACGTCTTGTCGCCCAGCTCGGAGACGACAATGACGGAGAGAGCGGCGAGGAAAGCGTGGACGAATCCCAGATCTTCGCCTGGCGTGAACTTGTCCAGAATGGGTGCGGGTCGCTTGAAGTCTCCATAGTCCTTATACGTGTCAATAAAAGCAACGATTTACGCCTTATTTATGATACCGTAATTAATTAAGAGGCCTGACGCAAATTTCTAATGCAATGGATCTAGCAGCATTATATATGGTTGCCAGGCAACCAGCACAACAGGATTAATTGTCCGAGGGATCAGCAGACGTGAGTCTGTGTCATCGTTTGCATCACGCACATCGATCCAGGCAAAAAGGAAATCCAAAAAGAAAACATTCAATTGTAGCCTAGTATGCTCCAAAGGTCATGGCCTTTGCCAAGGCCAAACGCCCTGATCTCTTAGATAGAATATGATGTCCACGAGGCGCTTGCTCGAGCGATCAATCGCACCTGGCCAAGTGCACTTTACCCAATCGCTGCGGTTGTTGTTGAGTCCGTCGGCCACGGGAGGGTCGACTACGTGCACGACGTTTTCCACCGGCTCCTTCTCGCCACGAACCTGGTGCAGACCGCTGAAAAGCGCCGCGACGACCATGAGGCAGAGGAGAAACGACGGTCCGGCGACGGTCATCATCCTGATCAGAGCACGAGTGCTGAAATGTGGGTCAAGGACTCGCGTTTAGTTTGCCCCACTCGTCCGACGTATCGGATGCCCGAGTTAATTAGCCGCTTCTAGCTGCCGTGAACGAATTCACGCGCGCCTTATCAAAGTTGTCAGTCTAGGCCGTGGTCTAGGCTAACTGCGCGATTGAGTGAATCCACGACGTGCGCATTCAAAACAAAATGACATCAAACCACTTGAACGACTGGCTGCAGCTCGATAGAACTCGGACTCCACCAGCTGGTTAACTCCTAGTAACTTGCTAGTCGGAATAGTTACAAGTGCAAACGTCCTTCGAAAAAGTGCGATATTTTGTGGACGATTCTGCCGCAGCCGCGGATCACTCGAAAAAAGGGAAAAGATAAAGAGCAGACGACGCACGCCGGAAGTGACGCAAACCCACGTTGAAAGCACGTGGGCAATTGAAATAAATCAAGGCATGTAGAACATGAATGAGTCTAACTAGGCCTAATTGGGGAGGCCCAGTGTCAATTTACAGACCAATTAAAGTTATTTGATTCTACAAGTTATATACAAAAGGCAGAAATAAACACGCAGGTGCAAGCAGGATTCGAACCCGCGACACCCAGACTTGTTCGCCTTGGGGATACACAGCTTTATAATGTCATCTAATGTATTTGCTTATTTGATAATTTAACAATAATATTTATGTAAAGATTTAGCTTTATTCAAATGCATATTACATTAAATACCGGTGTTGAATGAATTTATTGTTACATAATCTTCACCTTTTATTTATGAACTTTAATATGTATGAAACTAGGCCTAGTAATAATGTTAACATAAAAGTTAAACCCGGTGATAATAATCTTTCTTGCTTGTTCAGTGAACAAAAACTACTTCTCTGCTTGTGAGAACCTATTTTGCAATTTGTAGAAAAGGAATAAAAGCCGTATGAGGAACGGTTCGAAGTTATGGCGGTGTGTCACGAGGAATGCACCGCTCACTTAATGGACGTAATTCCTGAGGAAGGGGTCAATTCGGCATGATTTGTTACTGTGTGCTTTCCCGGTGCTAGAACGCATTTTTCCACACACAAAAAAAAAAATATCCCCTTCCTTTTACAGGCCTCCTTCTTTCTTCCTCCGAAGCGATTCGAACCCGAACCCCAGAGAGCAATTGAGACAGCGCTGCTTAAATACACTTTCTATAGCAACACGTGAGAAATATAACAAATACAAAAATATCAATATAACCTTTGTCAATATACAATAATCGGAGCACTAGTTCAATCGTCAGTACCGGTACGTAATGTTCTTAGGCCGGCGCCATGCGATTAACGCGATTAAGAGTTCTCGATCTCCTTGAATCTGAAACGAGATATGCAGCTCAATATGGCGCTCAACGCATGTGTATCAGCGGATAATTCATACCGCACTGTAATTATAAATTGAGTATAGTATGGCTGACGTCGACGCAAACCATTATACCGCGCGGCCCAATAAAACCGTACCCACTTTCGCTGCTTGTATCTTTGGGTTGATAAGGGCTAGAAAACAAGTTCATAGCTTATTGGATAGGTCCATCAATTACCTTTTAAAAAACTTAAAATGCCTGGGAGTGAATTTTTTGCCGACCTTTAGTAAAAACGCTCTTAAAAATCGAAGAACCATCGATGGAACTATCCAATAAGCTAACTAGCTAAGAACTTGTTTTCTAGCCCTCATCAAACCAAAGATACAATCACCGAAAGTAGGTACGGTTTTTTGTAGCTCTATCAGTTGCGATCGAGGTGCTATTCGTAAATACCTGCACTTTGGACAGGTGTAGAAGACCGTCTGTCCTTCGTCCGCCGACCTCGTCTGCAGCGTGGCGTACGTCATGCCGTCGTGGTTGCACTTGGGGCAACGGCGATCGACCTGCAGATTTACGCCATATACAACTAACTACATACCGGCATGAAAAGAAAATAATAAGGCGCCTACCAGAGGTCCTTCCGGAAGTTCCACTTTGATCTTGGAGGCGGACGACCGATTGCGACTGGCAAAAACAATCTCGGTGCGAATCTCCAGGCCGTCGAACTCTGGCCTCGAGAATTGAATTACTGTGGTTATACTTGTTCAATTAGCGTTTAGTTTGCATTGTGACGATCGTCCCCACGGCCAATTCACCTTCGACGTTCACTTTGCGTTTGCAGACGAGGCAGGTGACGTGCGCGAGGTCGCTGGGCAGAGGCAGAATGGCGCCGCAGTCCGTGCAGAACTCTGCGCATTCGGAGGTGAAAGGGCACGGCTGGCGGCCGTCTGCAGCCGTCGGCGAAGTCTCCATTCACTAGGCAGGCCTACTCGAACCGCTAGAATTAACTATCTCTAACTAGTTGGATTAAAGTCCACCTTAAATACTCACAGAGCTGTTCGATGATTACTCCACGCTCACGACGTCTTTCAAATCCTTTCGATGTCTTGGCTTCGAGCGTCCACGTGGGAGAGCGAGGCACGTGCTAGCAGACGACGCTCCGCCCTCACGAAATAATTATTCAAATTGACCGCCAGACGGCAGCACTTGTCAACATCATTAAATGAGAAAATGATTAATTTGCATAAGCCTTTTAAAAGTGAGTGAAATGAACGCAAGGTGGCAGCACTGCCTGGGCTTCTAGGGGATTCCTGGCATTTCTGATGCGTCATCCGAAGTGCACGCGAGGATAGCAGGACGCGTGACGTCACAGTCGAGATTATTACAGCTGGGGCTCAAAGGAATCGCCGCGTTGGGATTGATCGCTAATTAGCTGGCACGGCGGTCCTAGATCGACTTGCGCATGGATCCAGAGGATCCGCTCAACGATGACGAACTCGATCGCAACCCGTTTTTCTCAGCTTTGCAGGTAAAATCCACGATTGTTTACGATATCGAACTCTGGGTGTCACCGCGATACTAATTTCGGGTTTATCACCCTAATTTCAACATTCGAGGCCTATTGAACATCCGGCGTTTACTCACATTACGATCTGTGCATGCGTGTCTCATATTAGCTGCAGTTCAGGCGGGACTTGGAAGAAGCCGTGCAGGCTGAAGGCTCCTTGGTCTGCGTGCCTCGGGCCGTCTCGCTCACGGACAAGTTGGCCGCCGCGATCGACCGATCCTTCGTCAGTGCGTAACAACTTGGCATATTCCTCTCAGATCAGCCGGTCCACTAATTGCGCTTTCTTCTGTGTCTGTAGGGAGTCACCTCTTCCGGCCGTCGCCCTACTTTAAAGGGTACGCCTACGTCCTCTCATTTATGTCAATAAATCAGCATATGCTGGACATTTGCACCCAATTTCTTTGTAGGCAGTACGTGAACTGGTGTGGTCAGCCGGACGGTCTTCATGACGGCCGAGTCATCGAGATCGCCGGCAATCACATAGTCAGAATATCCGGTACCTACATCTAACATGATGTCTGTAATCGCTGCACGATCGACTTGATCTTCTGTTTCGTTGTTTTTATAAAAGGCTTTCCAGAGAACTCAAGTCTGAAAATCTTCCAAGAAGAATTGGGCTACAACGCGGTAGGCTAGAATGATCTAACTTGCGATCGCCAACATTATTCTTGAGTCGATTAACACTCGTTGATTGTCCAAACAGAAGGGAAAGTCGTACAGAATTTTGCTCATCGAGAGAGCGCTCGACTCGGTAGCCAGACAGGTTGACAACCGGCCAATACACACAGCTAAGCTGGAAACGATTAATGACAACCCATTTTCCCTTGTTGCAACAGAAATCAGCGCAGGGAGCCTCCGTGGGCAAGCGAACGGATCGAGCGTCGTTGGACGGCCCCGCACCTGCCAATCTTACGGAGTACGCATTCCTTGTTTGCTAGCAAAGGATTTTTTGTACTGTTTTGTTTAAACTAAGCGTTTGTTTTTAAATTTAATTTTTTTGATTTTGAAATTCAGATGCGCCAAGATGTTGCATGCCTTTGGCGACGGCAAGGTAGCAAGTTGCAGTTAAATGAAAATAGTTTGAGAGAGTAGCACATGAGAGTAGTAAATGCTCCGGTGGAAAATCCTGATAGTGTCGACATTTAATTAAACTCCAGGTGCTAGCCAGTCTGGAGGTCAAAGTGTTGCTGTTCACGCAGAACTACTTGCTGCTTCCGCAGTATGTGGATGACGCTGGCAAGAAACTGAAAGCCATCGTGGACTCTACGTTGGAGGTCAGGCATTGGAAGCATTTTGAGCCTCTTTAAATCAATTTATGATGGACTTTGTGCTCGCTAATTAGGGAATCGCTCGTGAAGATTGTCGTTTAGACCCGAGGGCAACCACGACCGTTCAGGCAGCTATCGAGAGGTCCGCACGCATTTATTAACTAAGTTCACCTATTTCATCGCAGCTTAATTGAATACCTGTTGCACGCAGCTACGTGATGGCCGCCGTCCATCCGAAGCTGTTTCCGGCAATTTGTCAACACTTGAAAGCGGACGACGCCAAGATTTCCGAAAAGCTTTTGGAATTGCGGCAGCTGAACGTGAGCGCGAGTCAACTGGGCGCCGATCCGCTCTTCGACTGCCCTCTGCCGGCCACGGTAGTCGAGTTGGCGACGCTGGACAGCCTCGCGTGTCCCAGACGCAAAATGCAATGCCTGAAAAACGTGATCGTAAGGACATTCAATTAATGAGCAATGCGATCAGTCGATCTCCGATAAGAACTTCTGCTTTCAGGACTTGATCATGGCCGAAATCAAGCACAACCTGCAGGAAACTCAGGGCGTCTTGACTCCACCAGGTGACGAATCGTTCTTGGCCCATCAATCAACTCAATTTACGCGATTATTAAATATGCATTTAAATTGCAGGCGGACTGCCCTTCTTGACGTCTGACAATCTCATCCCAGTTCTGGTTCGTTAAAAAATGTTAGCTCGGTGTTGGCCAAAATCCTTTTGTTTGAATCTAAATGTTTTCAACAGCTGACCGCTGTGGTCTGCGCCCAATTGCAGCACCTGGCCAGCAACCTCTACTACGCGGAGAACTTCGTGTGGAGCGTTTCGTCCAAGGATGCGCACAGGTTCAATCTCGCAGTCAAATCTCTCTAAATTCATCATTTCCATTTGCTAAATATCTAATACCGCGCCTTAGCTACAGTCTGGTCACGTTCAAAGCAGCCGTTGAATTCCTCAAGATGCTGGACATTGGTCAGCTCAAGCCGCCGAGCTTGGACACGGCCACGACGGCCAAGAAAGAGGTCTTTGATCACTTGATTGTTTATGCGCGGGAACCCAGAATAGAGCGTATGCCTCTTGATTGGATCTAATCACTTAGCCTTGCAGCTGTCGCTGGAGGAGCTGATGAAAGTGACCGAAAGTCTGGAGGGCAAGACGATTCGCTCGGAGGACGACGACGCCAACACTCAGTGGACGCCCGTCGATCGCCAGATGGAACGCATCGCCCGCATGATCGAGGCTTCCACCAGGGAACTGACGGCCGTCCAGCACCAAGGTAAGAGCTGCTGCCCTTGGCCACGCCCACGCATCGCTAAGAAACGTTCATTCTTTACAGGTGTCTACAACACGTGAACGCGAGCTTTGCACTACGAGCGAACGCTACATTCGCCCGTACAGTAGTCTAGTCGCTTCCAGCGGAGGAATTCCGAATAATTCGCACAATCTACGCGGCGTCGCCCAAATCCATAATAATCAACGTCATCTAATTTATGATTTGAATTCCATTTGTGTTTTTATACATGTAAACGTGGTTAGGACTTTGATTTCGTATTAAAATATAACAATTTGTTTTGCACGAGAAAAACATTAACATAATTCACCAATTGTAAATACCGTTTTAAGCCCAGCGAAACACTTTCGAGTTCACTCTTCCAAATTTCCCCTCAATCACCACCCGATTATGCAAACGATACTAATGGACGGAAGGACAAGGACTCACGCAAGTCAGAAGTGGTTTTCGGCGAAGCCCCTCGTCAGGTTGGCCGTTCCTCGGCAAAGGCGTTTGCCGATCGTCTCCACGTGGAAGCCCACCGAGGTCAGATGGTCGTGGTCGAGGTACTTTCGTCCGTCGAAGATGAACGCCGGCTTCAGCATCTTCTCGTAAATCCTCTTGTAGTCCAACGTCTGTTTTGAACGAATCTCGAAAGAATGAGCGCTGACTTAGAAATATTCAAGAAAACATGGCCGAATCATGAACAGTCTGACCAGGAATTCGTCCCACTCCGTGCAGACGACGATGGCGTGAGCTTCCACGGCCGCTTCGTACGCGTCGCTGTGAATGCTTATTTGATTGGCGACTGAAAATGCAGAATACAACGATAGATGAATCAATCAAATAGTGAAAAAAACAAATGAAGAGTTCGGTCTTGATCTCACTATCATTATCGTGATCCTCGGTGATCTCAGTCAAGTCGGTCAGAATCTGATCTTCTCGAACTTTCGGGTCGTAAATGCTGAGCTTGGCTCCGTCCGCCATCAACATGTTGCACACGTAGATGGACGGCGATTCCCTGCAACGTAAACAATAAAAAGAGCAAGTAATTTATAAGTTGACCGCGACCTCCACGAGAGAAATTAGATGCAACTAGTCTACGAATGTACTTTGATTGTACTTTTTAAAAAGGGACCTCGTATCGGCCGTGTTCTTCTTGAAGGCGAATCCAAAGATGGCGATCTTCTTGCCGTTCACGTTGTTGAACAGACTCTCGATGATCTTGCGCGCGAAGCGGCTTCTCTGGTACTCGTTCATCGCAATAACCTGGCGAGCAATTTCATCAAGCTCAAATACGTGCGCAATTTGTTGCCAAAAACAGAAATGTCTGGCTATACCTGGTGCCAGTAGGCAGCAACCTCGGGTAGATTGAGACATTCGGAGATGTAAACCAAGTTGAGAATGTCCTTCTGGAAACAGCTGCCTCCGAAACCTGCAAACGAAATTACGAGAACGAGCGAATCGACTAACTAGGTCGGGAAATGTTGCAATCAACTAACCGACTGAGGCCTGCAGGAATTTCGGACCGATCCTGGTGTCCAGGCCGACGGCGTTGGCCACCTCGGAGACGTCAGCGCCCGTGGCTTCGCACACAGCCGACATGGCATTAATACTGGAAATTCTTTGTGCGAGGAATGCGTTGGCAGCCTGCCAAGTAAGCAGGTTCGTTAGTTGACGATTCGTTAGCGCTCTAATCTAGCACGGACTTACGAGTTTGGAAAGTTCGGAAGACCAGGTGTTCATGGTGATGATTTTCTCCTTGGGAATCCAGTGCTCGTAGACGGAGCGAAGCTCTTCGGCGGCGGCGAAGCCCTCGGCCGTCTGTTCGCCGCCGATAAGCACTCGGTCGGCATTGAGCAGGTCGCTGATGGCGCTGCCTTCGGCCAGGAACTCCGGGTTGGACAGCACTTGGAAGTGGACGCCGGGACGCGTGTTCGACCGCAGGATGCTCGAGATGCTCTCTGCAGCGCGCACGGGCACCGTTGACTTCTCCACGATGATCTTGCGGCCGGTGGCCACCTCGGCGATCCTGCGGGCCGCGCTCTCCACATACTTGAGGTCGGTGGCGCGCCCTTTGCCCAGGCCGCACGTCTTGGTCGGCGTGTTCACCGAAATGAAGATGATGTCCGAGTCTCTGATGGCGCCGTCCACGTCCGTCGAGAAGAACAGGTTGACGCCGCGGCATTTCATCACCAGGTCATCCAGCCCGGGCTAGGATTTAATTTCATCTACAGATTAATGGTCTCTCCCTCGTTTTTTCGGACTACTGTTATTTTATTATAACAGGGAGGTCAATAAATTTGCTTAATTTAATTAGAATTTACAAGAAATTCTAATTCTAGCCTAGTTAATAAGCATTTCACCTCGAAGATGGGCAGCTTGCCGGAGTTCCACTGAGCTATGCGCTGCGGGTTGCTGTCGACGACGGTGACGGTGATCTCCGGACACATGAGGGCTATGACGGAGCAAGTGGGTCCACCGACGTAGCCGGCGCCCAGGCAACATATCTTGCTGACCACCATGTCTTATGCTTGGTCGACGATCTTCCAGAAGCTCCTGTGCGACAAGAGTGGTAACAGCACTTGAGATTAACTAAGGAGGCAAGACTGATCGAGTCTAGCTAGCGACCGGTTTTCTATCTGCAAGTGGAAGTGGCCCCGGGGCTGATGATCAGCGATGACGCTGATGACCGTGTTTGTGTCTCGCGCCCGTGTTGCGTGCACCCGAGCCCCGAGGCGATGACGTTCATTTCGCTGAAACGAAGACAGTCGCCCTCGACGGAACCAACCCTATTGCTCTCCCCATTCGTAACGAATTATGCACCGCGCTTCTATAACCGCGTTGATATTACATTTGAGTGACCTTGAAAAGGGAGGAATGGAAGAAAAGGGAGGAATGGAAGACAAGAATTTGGATTAGCTAGCTCGGCCATCGTGCAGACGAATGTTAGCTCTGAAGAGAGAGTCAAGGACCTTAATCGATGATGATGATGATGTGCTTGCGTGATGTCCTTCTTCACCTTGATGCAACTAACCTAGCTTAATGGCTTTTATAATTGAGTAACTGATGCAAGCTGTTTCCTAAACCGGCATCTGATTTTCCTTTGGTTAATCTACAATTTGTATTTACTTATCTAACGTGGCTAAAATCCCTGTTCCTATTTGCTTTAAACTTGCCTAGTGATTTAGAGGCAATTAATCAGAGGCGATCGACGGAGATAAGTCGGATATTACCGTACCGGTACTACGCGTAGTACCGGTGCGGTAATATCCGACTTATCGCCACAAGATTGCTTAGTTCTATACACGCGTGTATAGAACTAAGCAATCTTGTGGCGATAACGACTTTTAAGTGATTACGACACAAGACTAAATGATAAACACCTAGAGGCAGCAATGACGCAGTCAAGTACTGCGTTTAAATTTACGATTTGTTAAAGCGGATTCAAGCGTGGGTGCCCTACGATTAGGCAATGTACCTATTTGACGGAACTGAAATGCATATGACGCAAATCACGTAATTAACCGAGATACATGGACGATCGAGGCGAGCTTCTCAAAAATAGGCTAATTTGTGGCCGCTGCAGCTGCCGCGCGTTTAGGTCGAATTTATTTAAAGATATCCGGCCGTTCAGCCATGCGGTTCCTAGTTCAATTGTCGAAACGACAAACGTGTTTGATGAGCTGTCGATCGGGTCGTGCGAGCATCCGGCCAAAGATTGATGGCTTATCACATAATATAACACTGAAGTGTGTTCGAGGAGGCGTTTATTGAATATGGGCCCTAAAAGCTGCAGCCGGTAGTCTCCACTAAACTGTTCAGTGGCTTGCTCAATTCAATTCTTGTTTAGCCTAAAAAGAATTTATGCGATGCGATTAAGCGTGCCTGGCCTACTTTAATCCGACACACTTGAAAGCGAATGCATTGTGTGAAACAGCTGGTTGAGGGAACCGCGCCGTCGATCGTGCTCCTGCCCAGTTACAATGGGCTGCTGCTCCATCTTTCCTTCCCATTTTTCAGGCTGTACTGCCTGTAAAATGGGAGGAAGGATGTACAGGCTGTACATATGCAGGTGGCGCATGCGTAATGCAGACTGCAACTGGGCACAGGTTGCATGGCCCCGGGGACAATAGCGACTAGTCTCTGGTTGGCCCTCAGGCAGGCCATACACGCGGCTGTTGAAGCAACTGAATGCCCCGCGTATGTTTATGCGCATCACGTGCACGGCGCACGTGGCAACACGGTTCGCACGTGAAAATGCTCCCACGTGGTAGCACGTGGTGCACGTGCTACATTCTAGTTGTATAATGCACGTGCGTGCGGTGTTATACTCCTTACCTGTTCAGGAGGGCTACGTGTTGAGCGCTGGTGGTCGACGCAGGCAGCACACAAACACTTTAGATACCTCGCAAACACTGGGCTTTACTAATCACTTGAATTGACGAGAAAATCTTCTTGAGAAGTTGAACCTGCGCGCGCTTTGCTAGCGTTTGAGTCTTCTTCTTCTTCTTTTCTTAACACTAAATGGCTTTTCCCATCCATACGGATGCATATAAGCCACATCGCAGTTC
>JAQIYI010000041.1:0-38170 GCA_034700265.1 Polyzonium germanicum
TTATGAAATTTAATGGGATTTACTTTTTGACTATATAGCACACAAAAATGTTGAGTGTCCTATAATAATAGAAAAAATCTGTTTTAAGGACCACCCTACTGCATAGTGTAAACCCACGTTCAAAGCCCGTTTTCACAGCGCTCGCACCAAAATAATCAATTCAATTTAGTTAAAGGGGATTAGCTTGCGAATTTTCTCTGTCTGAGGTATTTTTCCGGAAGCGTTTTAATTTTCTCTTTCGGAAGACTGAGTGAGTGAGTGAGTGAGCGAGTGAGTGAGTGAATGAGTGAGAGTCAAGCGTGCAAGTCTCATAGTGAAGCAGAAGTGGTGATCATCGATCAATTAATTAGCAGCAGCTGATCAGGGACGCAGACGTCCTTGACGACGGAGTGATCCAGGAAGCAAGATATTTGGGTGGGGCGAAGGGGCGGTCAAAAATTCCCCTATTTTCCTTTGTCCTTTTATCATCGTCGTGTGCTGCGGCCACAAGCGTCCGCAGTCCATTTGCATGACAAAGAAGAAGACGCGAAGCTAGAGAGGCAATGTCGTTTTTTATCCGTTGGATTTTGTTGTCTTTCCCGTTGTCCGAATTGAAGCAAAAAACAGTGTAATGATGATGATGCTTTCACATTAAAAAGATAACAAAAGAAGGAAAAAAATCGTCTGGCAACCGGACAGTGTGTAACGTTGGTGAGGATATCGGATAAGAAGAAGAAGCAAAGGAAGAGGATTGAGTAAGTGAGTGAGTGCGTGACGAGTGTGTCTTGAGGGGCCGGTGATGTCAAAGATGAAGAGAAATAAGAACGATAGATACATACACGTCGAGTAGATATACAAGTAAATGGAACAAAGAAAAAACCTCGCAGCCAGATCGCGACGGAATTGAGCGAATCTAAGCGTCATCGTTTGTGTATGTGTGTGTTTGTATGTGTGTGTGTGTGTGTCTGTCTGTGTGTGTGTTTTGGTATGTAAAAGTTGAGGGTGGGACGGGGTGGAGGAATGGTGGGGGAATTTATCCAGAGAGAGATAGATTAGATAGTGATAGAGCTAGAGAAGAGATACGGTGGGGTCACTCGAACCTATGAAAGGAAAAGTTAAGTCAGAGGATAAGTGGGGGGCGAGTGGGGGATGAGGAGCTGCTGGCTGACCGCGGCCGGCGTTACGCCGAACTCTCCTTTCGACTGGAGGTGTTCATTTGCGCCAGTTTCTTGTATGTGGGCGAGTTGACGAAGCGCGGGTACGAGTCCCGGTGCATGAGCGTGTAGATCTGGAGCTGAGCCTCGTCGAAAGTGTGCGGACTCGGCTCCACCATGTTGCGGTTGATCACTTCGCGAACCCTGGAGTCCAAACTGACCTGAAGTCGCAGAAAGAGAAAAGGGCAGACGGAGAGGAGAGGAGAGGAAAGGAAGAGACATTATGAAGGAACATGCGCGGTGAGACGAGCAAGAAATAAGCGGAAAAATTCTTTCAAGAACGAGTGTCAAGATGTGAAAAGACGGAATCAGGCAGGTGAGATAGGCCTAAAGTGAGACCGGACGTCGATCCCTTCCCAAATTGTCCTCGTCATTGCAGTGATTGCCTACCGTCAGGCACACCAAAGTCCTAAAGCACACCCGTGATGTGGTGACGGGTAGGCAATCACTGCAAGCACGTGATCCAAAAAACAAGAAAAAAATGCAAATAAAAGAATTTAAAGAAAAGAAATCTTTTGGGCAAAAGAAAATTGACGGAAAAACCGTTTGCACAATTATTTCAATTGAACAAACCTCTTTCACGTTTTGCTTCCCTCGTAAATAAAATGATAAATATACTAAGAGTTGACTAACTAGGCCTTACTAATCTAAATATTATTGACCAATTGACTGACCTCCTTAGGAGATAATATTGAAATGTAATCCTCGTAGATGAGCCTCGCTTTCTCCTCGACCGATTCGGCGCTCGTCTCTCGCTTGAGCTCTTCGCACGCCAGCCAGAACAAGATGTTCTCCTCGCTGTACTCACAGCGTAGGAAGTCTCGAAACACCTTGCGTCCGGCTGAAAAAGACATCAACAATGAGCATCAAACGCATGGACAAATACAGAGACAGAGAGACAATGTTAATTACGGCGACCTAAGGAATGATTGAATTTTCTTGACCGTTGATTTGATTTTTTTTGTGCGGTCATGTTCTTTGAAAATTATTGTTACGTCACGACAAATACCTTTTTAATTTTACCGGATGATACACTCACCGGAACACCTCATTAGGCGATCGAAAGATTCGCCCCACGCTCGTATATCTTCTAATGTCGGGCTAGCGAGACACGAAATCAAGATTTCAAGCGAGCAAATTAGATTAAACTGCACAAAGGTCATCTAAGGTCGTAGTTACTTACGGAGGCTCATTCTCTCCGTTTAGGATCTCTAGTTTATTGGAGTCTCGCGTCCTCGCGCTGTTCTCCTCGTTGTTCCTCACTGTAAGGCTACAAGAAATCAAATGGACTCTTGTGAGTTCATAACGCACCAACAATCGAACGGAGAAACAAGACAAGCAAACGAGGAATAAGCCTACTCACCAACGTGTATCCTTCCTGCTTGGCAAACATTAACAAAAAAGACAAAAAGTATAATTGGGGTCTTGAACGTCAATATATAATCCGTCGTTAGAAGGCCTAACTAGGGGCTGTTGGACTCGGACTCACCTAGAACAGCTGCAGCAACAGCACCAACAGAAGCAGCAAGCGCGGGATAAACCTCGGTCACCGACTGGAGACACAGGATGACCGTTGTTGCTCACTTGAGGCGGCAGGACATTGTCCGATCCGCCGCCTCCACCGCCGCCGCCTATTCCTTCTCCACTCTGTTGAGAGAGAGGGTTGCGCCGACGATTGTTCTGCGACGGCGCACCAACACTGGCCGTCGTCGTCGTCTCTGTCGAAGTGACGAGCGCGACGTTCTCCGTTTCCACCGGCGTCGTTTTCGGATCAGCGAGCGGATCCTTGACGTCGGTGGCGATGCTGCCGCCAATGACAGCGGCAGCAGTCTGTTTGGGCAGAGACGGAGCGGGAGGACGTTGTTCGACGACACTGGTCGCCGAAGAACTGTGAGAAGACTTCTGTCGAGGCTGCGGAGCGGTCGTCGACGCCGTTTGTTGAGACGGCGGCTGATCAGTTGTGCCACGCTTGACCATGACGACCATGACACCTCCTCCTCCGCCTGTTCCTGATCCCGGTCCTGCACGGACGATGCCACTGTCTCCGCCGTCGCCGACGCCCGCGTCGCCAGAACCGTCGTCGTCGACGCTCGAAGTACCCGCATGGTCCGGACTATTGCGATGTGACTCCTCGCTATTTGCTACGCTAGACATGTCGCGAAGCCTGAAACAAAAAATAAAAACATAGGACACGTTCAGCGTCTGTAATTGGGGCATTAGCCCTGTTGACCCCTCAACTCTTATTTCCTCTGATTATAATTTTCATTATTTATTTATTAACTATTAGCCTAATAAATATAAATAAATAAATAGAGAACTTGTAATAATCTTTCCTACAGAAGGATTTGTCATAACCAGAATTTCACAATTGATTATACAGTTTTTGGCTCACTGCGTGGGTGGGTGGAGTGCTTTAGGCTTGTTCTTCCTTGCGACTACAATGTATTCTTACTAGCGAAAAGGTTTCTGATATTAAGGTTAGGCATTTTGCATGCATGCGATCGGCAATTGATAGGCCTATACACACACACACACACGCTCGCGTACAGATCAATAATTTATAGTGGGAAAATGAAGGGGAAACGAGAGAGAGAGACAGCTGAAGTAGAGTACCAGAGAGAGAGAGATGGGCGCCACTTCCGGTGCAACCTCCAAGGGGCTGCCAGTGCCAGCTCGAGCAGTCAAGCACGCAACACATATCACTATTCTAATAAATGTACTGCAAACTCATTAGTGATCCTAAAGCAGGATGATGATGATGATGTGCACGATAGAGAAATGCAAAAATAAAATCAAGTCAAGTTGGCCAGGCGAAGAACACTCGTGCGCGTCAAATGTGCCACCATATTAGGAAACTGGCCCCTGCTGTTGCACCGCTGTTTCTCGCCAACATGAGACCCCGACAGCTTCTCTCATCTGGGCTCGTTCGCTATGCCGCTGCGGAACCCTGGATGCTTCGACCCAACCACGTCGAAAGGGTCACGCTGATGGCCTACTTATATCCGTCATCATCATCATCATCATCGTGCAGCTCTCGCTCCGCCAAGATCGAGTCCACAGAGTCCTCGTTTTGCTTTTGCTCGACGACGACGACGACGACCACAATCGATTAAAGTCGTGGGTGTCGCCAGAGCACCGTCAGTACATCATGTACTGTAGGCCTACTGATGCTGCTGCTGCTCACGAGCATTCACCAAATTGGTCCATCAGCATCAGTTTATCGCCATCTACCGTAATGCGGGACCCGCTATTTCATTTTTCTTCAAAATTTACAGTCTAGGCTGGTAGCGTGCAAAGCAACTAACTCGCAGGCCGAGCCAGAGAGTATCACGTGACAGTATGCTAAACTCACGTGTAACAGTGAGAGCTAAAAGATGAACTTGTTGTGCTAAGCTAGAATGCGCCAAGTCGTATCTTAGCTTGGCTTTATTTGGTAGCATGTAGTTTATTTATTAATTTGGTTTTACTGGACGCGTTCAAAGTAAGAGCCAACATACAAAAATGAAAGATAAGATATGCAAGTAATTAAGTAAAGCAAAAAAATATTGCACGCTGTTGCTGCAGCTTCTAGTTTTAGCTTTTACTGCAACGTGCTTTAGCGTTCCGCCACAGTATAGAGAAGTAGTGGTTCCGCTATATGCTGATCGCGATGCAATATGTGACGCGCTAGTCTCGGCTCGTTCGGACAATTAGTTGGATCTTTTTGCTACTAGCCTAGTTGGGATTTTGCCTTGTTGAACAAAGCTAGGCATAAATAGCGACATATCCTGCGAGCCCTGATTAATTACTGCGCGCTAAGCCTACATGTACTACAAATAGCTAATTAACTAATCACGATTAGTAATGTGAACCCAGGGGTGGTGCGCATTGCATCCAACTGATTACACGCAGTCACGTACGCGCGCGACCAGCAGTATATGGCACTAGAAGGCCCAGCACGGTTCCACACGGAACCACCCATCATTTTTTTCTGCTGGCTTTTTTATCATTTTGCACGCGAGCAACTATGGCCATTTGACGAGAGGGTGAGTGGGAGGAACCGTCGCCCACCTCCATTAGATCGCGTTGCCCGGGCAACAATCACCCACCCACTCATCAACCACACCTCCATCTCTCCCCACCCCACCCTTCCATTTCACTTTTATCGTGCGAAATTAAATTTCAAGCGTAAAACCAGCAAAAGGAACATTAACTAGCCTTTATAGGCCATATTTACCTTTATTTGCATGGCTTGCAAAAGATAATCACGTATGGGCCTACAATGATGCAGCTTTGCCGAGCTCAGTGAGCTAGAACCTGAGCCGAAAGTCCTAAACCATTTAGGCCTAGCCTGGGCCATAAAGTGCAAACGCGCGAAAAGTGCAATTAAAACTAGCCTAGCGGATTGGCCTAAAATCTAAAAAAAATATTTGTTGAAATCTTTGTAACAATTTAGAAGTTTGGATTTTAACAAATTTAGAATTTGAAAAAAAAATATAAGATTATCGCTTAAATATGAATTTTGTTAAAATTTTGAATTTTGGCCACGTTTTGAAGTTTGGTGGAATTTTAAATAAGAAGTTTGGTGAAATTCAAGGCGAATTTAAGAGTTTAATTTGGCCGAATATTTTAGGTCTCAAAATGTCACTGGAGAGCTCAGTTGACAAAAAGTAAACTGCCAAAAAATGCAATAATTCCCAGTGCAGAAATTTGTTTCGGGCCTATTTCGACTGCACACAAGAGCGTTGAGTAGGCCTACTTGAGAGTTTCACGTCAAAATAAACCGTCGAGTTCAGTCTAAATGCCAGGGATACGCATGATCAAGACTTTCCGAGATAACCATTAGCCAACTCCGAGATCAGCCTTTCTGTGTGTCTGACTCTCTTTATAAAGAGCCATATCAGCTGATGCTCAGAAAAGAATAAATCCGCCATCTTTTTTTTTTTTTTAATAAAGCGAGTTCCGATTGATGCATTTTAGAGAGAAGGAGCGTGTGACACGATTTTCAGCCTCATTTTCTCCTTTCTTTGTTTGTTGTGTTTATTTTTATTGGGCTCAGAGAAAATGGGAAAATTGAAACAAATTTCTGGCCCTCTCTCTCTGGGTTCCGGATCACGACGATCGACGTAGGCCTATGCGGCCCACATAGATTTATATAGTCTGTCCAAAGTACGAGGCGAGAGGGAGAGGAAGTCGGGAAGATATGTATGTGTGTGTGCAGCACATAACGGTCGCCATGACAGCTCAATATAGCTCTGTCTGAACCAGTGAACCAGAAACGCCTGAAGAAAAAGCGAGCGAGAAAGAAAGACAGAATAGAAAAAAAGGCAACCTGAACGATCTATTTCGGATTCGGTGCCAGAAATAAATTACGGACCGCAAAGACTAATTAAAGGCATTTTGCGGCACGGGGTCAGGACTGGATCTAGAGAGGTCATGAAGGTGGCCCACCTTGAGGAGTGTGTTCGGGGTGGGGATGCACCGCCAGGGATCCCCTTTCGACTGCCAACTCGATCACACCATGCCGATGATCTCCGTCCTGCATGGACAGCATCCGACGAGGACGACTAGAAGAAGACGACGAAGACGAGGCGAAGAAGCTTGATCCACTTCCAGATACGATGATGTAGGTGGCGGCGGCGGCGTGAGCGGATTCGTCGTCGTCGTCGACGACGGTGAACGAAATTCCATGATCCAGAACGATGGCGAGGAGAAGCACACGCGCACACAACGGCCGGCGATCTTTTATCGTCGTCGGATTTCGTCCGTCGAAGTCGGACGGACAGACCTCGATCCGCGATCCGACGTACGATGCTCGGTTCGGTTCTCGCTCGTTCAGTGGAGAAAAAAGCACAGACTGGCGCGCGGCGCGCGCCACACAGTGTCCGTGTTGAATCCAAATCCAAACAGCAGGGATTATTTGCCTGGCAAATAAAAAAATATTATTAAGCAAAAAGAAGGGGAAAAAATCAACTCTTGAGCAGGCGGCAAGGAATCGATCCTGCGCTTTTCCTTCCAATAAACAAACAAACAAAAATTGAATTATACTGGAACAAAGGACGACTTGTGTATTCTTATAGCAAAGCTAGGCGAGGCCTGGAGAGAAGAGAAGACGATAAAATTGAATCAAACGGCAAACAAAGGACGATTTGTGTGTTTTATCAAAACTGGGATAAGCGCCCTGGAGAGAAAAAATAGAAGATGATAACAAAAATACTCCTCAGCCGCTGCGACTGCTGTGCACGAACACGCGACGAGCGCAGCCTGGATCCAGAAAATCCAGACGTCCTTCTTCTCCTCCTCAAGCAGGGCTAGGCAAAAATGAGGACGACCAGAGCTTCTTGATAGACATATTCTGCCTCTTTTTCTCCTCTTCCTGCACTTCTTCCTTTTCCTTCTGCTCCTGCAGACCCTGCTCAACCACCACCGCCTCCGCCACCTCTGCCTCCGCCTTCTCAGCTTTCACCTTCAGCTTCTTCTCCGCCCGACTCATTGCGAGCCGATCATTCCTGCAGCAGAATTCCGCGCTCGATGGCCTCCTTCTCTCACTCCGAGAGGGACTGCAGACGTTGCCTTTGTCGACGTCGCAGCCGTCAGCGTCATAGTCGTCGTCCGATCGATCAGGATCACTCGTGAGAGGAATTCCTACAGACAGGCCTCGGAAATATTGGGTCCACTCGGACGCAAAGGTCCAACTGGGTGGGTCCCCCTCCTGCCAGAGCCTGCCTCCAATGACCTGCTTCCTAAACACAACAAAAAAACAAAACAAATATATTTACGACTTTTGCGTCACGCGTCACGTCGTGAGCGAGCTCGTTTGATGATGGAAAGGGTGGTTCTGGCTCTAGGTCGATCGTAATACGCTAATGCAGACGCTCGCGCACGCGCCGCGCCGAATGCTGCATGCCATATGCAAAATCGATCCAGAGACCTCCATTCGAGCCGCGCACAGCCATAACCATCGCAGGGTCGATGACAGAGGATGGAAAGATGGAGGGACATACGGTACAAGAGAGAGACCGACCGACAGACAATTCTGGCAATCTGGCCTCCTACGCAAGTCAATCCCGTCTTGCATGCCCTCCCTCGATGCGCCAACCGACCTCGAGAAGAGAGAACCGTGCCACCGCCAGTACGCCAGTCCGCCACCACCATGCAGCGATTAGTGATTTACTGGCACCACTACTTTTAGCTGTAGGACCTAACTGCTAAGGAAATTATTAGGCTGCTTACCGTTTTTCTTTGGCGTCGTGGAGCGTGCTTATCAGGACAGGTGCACGCGTTGAGAGCTCAGCCCTTGACCACGTTTTACGTTATATAGGCAATGCATAAAATGAACAATTGAACATAGCTCTACAAAGCTGGCTTATTCATTAAGAGGGAAAAAGTTTTTTTTAAAAATGTTAGCCTAAACAGCAGAACAGAATCATAGAAGTAGCCTAGGACTACTCCCGGAACCATGCACTAATGCAAATCTCAGACCTGTCTCGAGTCAAGGCAGTTTTAGACACTTCCGCTTATGAAGGGAGATTGCAGTCGAAATTCGTGAGTGCCTTATACGATCGAGAGATGCGCGTACAGAACTGCAGACGATAATTAATTTTGACTGTAATCGGCGTTCATAACGGGAAGTTGTTAAAGCTATCTTTACTCAAGACAGGTCTGAGATCTGCATTAGTGATTAGGCCTACGGTCTAATAGCTTCTGAATCTGAACTTAAATAATGTTAGAAATTAAATGATAGACCTAAGGCAGAAACAAACCGAGGAATTCAATCCGCCTGCATTAAAGTGCACTCTCACGGCGGCAAAGCAGGCCTAAAGAATATAACAGCCAGAATGTAGACATTATTGAAACTGAAAAGAAAAAACACTTTGAAGATATTAATTATGCTTAGGCCAATTAAAAAGAGCTTACGTTGTCCAAATCTAAACGGGGCTCGTCGCCAACAACAACGACAAACAATATTAATTAGGCCTAGGCCTAATTAATATTGGCCGTACATGTAATTATGCTTAGGCCTATACTCTAGGCCTACTAATTAATTGTTAGCCTAGGACTTGCAAATCTAGATTGGTGACGCAATTAAGACACCTTCGAAGATTAAAATAGGGTTACCTCGACACTGCTTCTACCAAAGACTACCATCAATTTCACCTTGAATTTGAATGTCCGAGCAGACAAATTGCTTCCAAGTCGATCTTCAAAGATTTCAAGTTGTTTTTGAATCTGGCGGGCGGGAGTTGCATCGATGAACCTCGAGTAACATCGATGACTCGAGTAGCATCGATAAAGCCCATGTCAACAAAAAAAGAAGAAAAAAACTGGACGATCGTAGGTTCGATTCCCGAACGACGTCGTCCTGTTTGCGCGTCGTTTTCCAGTCTTTCGAGTGTCTGCCGTAAGTAAACCGAGGCTAATAAAGCGGAAACAATATATCCGACGCATAATTAAGGCCATAATCAAGCGAAGAAGATTTTATAATTTTACTTGTTCCATTAGCAGCGCGGGTTCGTTTATGCACCCACCTAATCAAGAGGTCATTTGGGGTCATTGGGCAGTCCAAAATGAGCAACGATATTGTGGCGGACCTTCGACGTCTCGACCAGGGGTTCGGACGGGCGGACAAGCGGCTCGACATCTCTGTGGACCAGCAGTTGCAGGCAATGTTAAAGTGGGCGTAATTTAGAAAATAATCCCGTCATAATCTCCGATGATTCTTCCATGTTCACTCAGATACCCGTGGCTCGTACCGCAGACGGCGCGTGGATTCGGGGCACGGTCGCCATCGGACACCACGTGGTCACGACCACCAACGACCAACATGTTGCCCGTCAATTTGCGCAAGGTCAGAGCCCACATCTATTGCCGTGGGTTATCGAGAAATTAATTAGCACTTGGTTGCGTCTTTACAGCTTTGAGCCACGCCGAAAAGGCAGCCGTGCTGCAGTGGACGGAGTATCGAGTGAACCGAATCGACCGATTGAACAGCGCCGCCAACAGACGGCAGACACTGGAGGTGAGCGTTGCGCGTCATTGGAGGGCATTTCTGGAACATATTTGTCCAGCGCCCTTCGCTCTGACAGTCGCTAGTAACCTCCTACGATTGCAGGAACTGAATGGTCACCTTGAACGGAGATCCTATTTGATCGGCAGCAAGTGCACAGCCGCCGACCTGATCGTTTGCCTGGGTCTGCACTCCATTTTGGTTCGTTAAAAGCTGGCGTCACTCATCTCTCACGCTAGCGGTGGCATGAGGCCTATTTAAGATGTGGAATTTCATGCAGTGTGGCAAATGACAACTGTTGATGACTAACTTTCCATGGCCTACAGAGTCGAATGAATCTTCTCGAGAGGGAGGCCTATCCACACCTGGGACGTTGGTTCGCACAGGCAAGTCACCATTAAATTCGACGAAACCTTATTTAAAGATCTTTATTTCGTAAGCGTGTGAGGCGACGTGTTTTAATAATAGTAAAAATAACAGCAATAATAATGTACGTGCGGAAATTTTGTTGTATTTTTTTTTGGAAGAAAAGGTGCAACGAAACTTCGTCGGCCATGATAAGCAGCTACCCTGGAACCCGAAAGTGGTGTTCAGTAAAACACCACTTTAAGTCTGTAAGTACGTGTGTAGAAGGGAGAAAAAGAAGAGCAAGAAGATCAGAAAAATCGTATCAAGTGAAGGCGTGTGATAGGCTAAGGTACTTTCTAGAACTCTTAAGATCTAGCGGCTTTTTAGTGGCTGCTTGTGTCTGTGTGTAGAAATATAAAGCAATAAAAGTTTGCGAAAAATGCTGGAAAAAATCTTGAATATACATCCTTGATAAAAACGGAATCATTTATCGTGCTTCTTCTCGCCGCTGTGCAAAAACAGGAGCGGAAACATTCCCAGCAGGCATCCAAGGGTGACGCCCAGAGCCTTGCCCTGAATCAAACATCACACGATCAGTCCTTTAATTGCGTGACACACAGTGGAGACAATGTCACGATTAGTGTGGATCACTCGCATATTTACTTGTGTCCAAAGACTAAAACTGAGATGAATACGCCTTCCATCGATTAATATCGCTAAACTGTATCTGGTTTAGTCTTTTGAGATTATTATTAGGCCTAGCAATTTACAAGAAAAATTAGAACTAAGATTCAAGATATTTAGTTGTGTCCGGACACCAGAAACAAAGCTGTGATCTACACCCGTGCACGAAGGCTTAGTTAGTCGGCTGCTCACCAGATATGAGAAGAAAGTTGTGGACGAGAGGGCCAATTGCTCGGGAGTGAGTAGAGGCGGCGTGAAGCCGACCTTGGCGGACACATTCTCAACGTACCACGCCGAACTGCATGTCAGCATCAGGTGTGCGGTTGATGTCACGTGTATTTGGGTGCAAGAAAGAAAGAAAACTCAACTGAAATTGTGAGGTCTAGCCTAGTTTAGACGGCAATGATGGAGTCGTGAGAGACGCACCCGACGCCTGCGACATCCGAGATTAAATTTCCCAGAGCTGCAGCTGAGATGCGACATCAGGTGGGGTATGAGAAAGAAGAGCAAAATAAAAACAAACAGCATGTAAGAATAATCTGTTTGTCTTTGATTCGCGAACAAATGTCACAAATTCATAGCTAGTTCATACCTGCCATGGTGGATATGCCCAGAGTCGCACCTAAAGACAGATCAATGTAATCGCCCTGAGGAACAAATTGAACAAAGGAAACATTTGAGTTAACCACTTGAATTAAACCTCGCCTACCAACTACCAGCACCAGTTTAGGATTGGGTCAAATGAAAAAAAAAAACAGTTGTGGAAGGGATCAAAGGGTCAAACCGGACCAGGAACTGAACCAAAATTAGAAGCCTTAGAAAACATGTCAACCAAAACCAACAGTAAAGAAATAATAACAAGGAAAAGTCATTGATTATCCGATCCCATAAGATTGAAACCAGATGCAACCGACGGCGGAGGAGTTATGAACCTAGGCTAGATTTACGTACGGCGAGGATCATGATGAAGTTGTCCAAGAATCCGAATCCGATGAATGGAAATGCGCTGCACATGGCCACTGCATGAGACACCAAACAAGCCAGACAACAAGAACGAGATGGAAAGAGATCAGAGGGAGGCGGGGATAAAGTCATCCGCTTCTGTTTAGCCCAGATATTTGTGACAATCATGACGTATGCCGTGAAGGCACGATCGATTAACGTACCTGCTCGTAACTGAGCTGCATTGGGTCGAACAATGTTGCCTACATCGAGCAAACAAATAATGTCAAGATGAGATTAGCATACGTTCGTGACAAGCGCGCGATCGATAAGTCTTATAGCGAATGGCAAATGTAGACATATATTTGCAGGCATGTTACTAATTTACTACGAGTAATTGGTTGAAAGAGCTATGGATGCATTGGCTACATGTATCGGCCTAGGCCTACATGAACTAAATGCATCCTGCTGATCCATCGATCAATAATTAATTAGTCTAATGAAGTGGATGCATGTCGTGCATAAGATTACTGGAAAATCAATTAAATGAATACACCGGTAATCCGGGATAAGTTGGGCCTTCGATCAACATAAAAAATTAAATGAGGCCTACATGTACTTATATTTAGAAAGCTTGGGTCGCGTGTTTCGACATCTACCCCAGCAACGCAACGAAGATTAGTCTAACTACTTCGCCATCTGCAGTGATGACGAAATATTTTGCTAAGCTGCGTTGCCTTTTCAATGTCGAAAAACGGGACAAGATCCTTCCAGGCCCGTCTACTTATTTCACTGACCTGCATCCGATGTGGTCGTTGGATGAACCGCGTCGACCACCTTGGCGTACGCTTGCAACTCCTCGCTGAGCGTCTTGCGTTCTTCGGCGTCCAAACGCATAATCAACTCCTGCGCCTGAGGCCGTCTGAAAGGACGGTCGCCACGGTAGAAGCTCAGCTTCTTGACCAGCGGTTGCAGATGGCAGGCAGTGGGCATGATTAGCTTATTATTGATGTCCGGTCGCAGTAGAAGGCCATTCTTCAGCGGAACCATCAGGCGCGAGTACAAACAACTACTGGCACGCGACGTCGCAGCCATCTTCTTATTAACGGGCCGTCGTCTGCCACTTATCGGCACTCCTCAAAGCGACCTTCACACTGTTTTTATAGTCAAATAGCGATCAATCATCCAGACTCACTCACTTTTACTAGTTAGGCGTATATAGGCCTACTGTAGGCCTAGTCGGACTCACTCAGCTCTCAAGGACCGTCGCGACGCCCCGATCGATCAAGAATGATCGCCGTTGTCATCGTCCTTCGAGTGTGACTCGAAAAACCGCGCTCGCAACCATGCGGACTAGCGAGAGCAGAAAAAAAACTGCGAATACAAGTTATTTTCCGCGAAATTCGGCCGCACGGCGCAGAGCGCCAAAAACAGCGACAAGAAACTGAAAAAAAAAATTAAAAATAACGGCCGGAAGTGCGTCATGAATTACGTCATTAATACGGAAGCGCGGTAGCTGCATTTCCGCAAAGTATACTACCGCGCTTCGGCTTAAAGCATTTTTCTGAAACGATTTGCAGGGTGGACTGTTTTTTCCGCGGATTTTGGTTGATTTCTTCATTTTTTCTGGAAATTTGAAAGAAAAACTTAGTTTTTGCAATTTTATTAATATAATTTAACATTTGTTTAAGAGATGGGCGACCGATACAACATTCACAGTCAGCTGGAACATTTGCAATCAAAGTACATCGGCACTGGTCACGCGGACACAGGACGTCATGAGGTTCCATTATCAACTCAATTCAATTTTTTTGATCTTTTGCCGGCATTCAATTCAATTCACTTGAATTCAATTTTCAATTCAGTTGGATTCAATGTTTTTCAGTGGCTGGTGAACCAACATCGAGATTCGTGCGCCTCCTACATGGGACACTACGACGTTCTCAATTTCTTCTGCGTAGGCCTATATAGATAGACCAGATTTGAAATTTCGTAAAATTACAAACAACGAGCGGGGGTTTGAATGAATTTCTTTTTCAGGTTGCTGAGAATGAAACGAAAGCAAGATTGCGCTTCAATTTGATGGAGAAAATGTTGCAACCCTCCGGCCCACCTCCCGAGAAAACAGAAGATTGAAAAAAGAAACCATATGAACAGTGTCGCCAGATGGCCATTTAAAGTCCCATCATTTTCGTACATTTTTACTCAGAAATATTAATGTTTTCCAATAATTAATCTAATAAATCTGCTTCATAATCTTTAAATCTTATATTTGTCCTTAATTCAAATAGAATCTGAGAGATAGAATAAAAATAATGAATTCTTTTACATACCGGAATTTCTAGTGTTACAATTTTGTAGAAGCCCATTATCCATGATTGCATACCGGTATTGCATTCCTGACCTTTATGTCTCAATGGATCTCTTGGTGTCAGTTGCCATTGTCGTCCTGAACTACGATGGTATTAAGAGGACTTTTACATGTAACCAAATACTTTTAATAGTGTACGGCGTACAGTGCACGTAGTATATACGTGATTTACTGTGCCGGTATTTGTTTTGACTATAGGCCTGCATGTTTACTTTTGTTTCAACGCTGCATGGTCTATTGTACTATGACATGTAATATGATCCGCTTAGGCACACATCACATCTGTTTCAAGCTATATGTGTACAATAGCTAGGACATGCATGTTATTTGATTTAGGGTTTTACTTTAATACTTTTTAGGACTTTTGCGTTTTACTCTTCATGTACAATTGTACATGGCTTCAGTCTCCACGTGGTCTCAGCTAAGGTCAGGTAGCGAGATCAAAAGAAATCATAACAACTAAGTGGTTGTTTTTCTTTCTCTATTATTTATTAACGCGCAGCTGCACACATGGATGACGACATGCGTCTTAATTTTTTCTTTTGTTTTTGTGTAGGCCTACCATATGAAAACTTTGATCCATCGATTTCTCACTCAGAAGTCTGCACAGGCGCAGCACAGTGTAGATAAAGTAGAGAAGAGACTTCTCTACACTGTGGGCTTTTAGTTTCCGTTTGGATGAGACATGAATAACCCATTTTCCATATCTACATGTACTTGCATATTTACTGATATTGAAGATAGGCCTATTCACCTCAAGCAGGCCAACTTTCATGCAACGCTGTTTCTGGCAACGCTGTTTGGCTTGTCTGGAAGTGCCGTCATCCATTTTCACAGCAGTTAGCACTTAGCAGTCAACAAAAGACCGGCGGCTCTTTGTTCTTCCCGGGATCATCGTTCGTTTTTGTTTGATAAAGTTGTCCCGCCAACGACCAAGTCGAGCGTCATGATTTATCCGCGCAGCTGAAGCGGTGGACGGCGAGGGACGCGCGGCACGGTATGAAAGTGAATTAATCAAGGCGAAAGTGACGATTAATCCACGCCCCTTTCAATTAGGCCTAATTACCCTGGCTGCGATGCACCGTTAGGCCTAATTTGAAAGATGCGTGGGGACCGGAGCCTAGGTCCAATTGAAATTTCCCAATACAATTCAGTGCGCAATTGCATGCATGTAGGCCTAGTGTTGCACACGCGCGCTATCTGCTAGGCAAGGCACCTGTTTTTCTTTGCACATGAAATTCGAGTCTCGGTACCATTTGTCTGTCTCTCCAGTTGAGCATTTCACACGTCGGTCAAGACTACGGTACTTCACAAGAGCGCCAACATGATGATGATGACGATGGCCGAGGATAAGGAGAACAACCACGTCAAATCGGACATGGGCGGCGAGACCTTGAAGGGAAACCGGCCGGAGACGCCCAATGGCGAAAACTCGGCAGCAGATTCCGCAGCCGCAGCCACAGCCACACAGGAGCAGATCAGTAATAACACGGACGGTGCAGCAGCGGCAGCAGGTGACGAAGAGACGACGCTCGACATCGTCATCAACAACGTGGTCTGCACGTTCAACGTTCGCTGTCACCTGGACCTCCGGAAGATAGCGCTCAACGGCACTAACGTCGAATACAAGAGAGAAAACCAGGTCTGGATTTACTGGATTGCAAATAGAAATTCGTACTGAGATTAATATAAGCTGGATAAATATGCCATTTGCCATTGAACATTTTCTGTATCATTGGTGGCTTCTAAGTTGTCTGCATATTACCAAAGAAAACTGCGATTGCACATAGTGATTAATGTTTGTTTGTTTACCTTTCTAGATGGTCACCATGAAGCTGAGGAAGCCAAACGCCACGGCCAGTCTTTGGTCGTCGGGAAAGATCACCTGCACTGGTGCTACCAGGTTAGTTTTAACTTTGCAGCTCTTCTTCGGCACCTTGACCTAATTTGCGTTTTGTTTCTATTTCTTTTTTCCAGTGAGGATCTTTCGAAGGTTGCTGCTAGGCGGTTCGCGAGGATTCTCCAGAAACTCGGCTTTCGAACGCGTTTCACAAACTATCGGGTGGTCAACGTGCTCGGCACATGCTCGATGCCGTTCGCCATCCACATCATAGAATTCTCAAAGGACAACAGATCGAACGCCAGGTCAAAAATTGTGGAAAATAAAAAACATCCTCACAACAATGTGCGTTTCAATAATTCAATCTCACTTTCTTGCGACCAGTTATGAGCCTGAATTGCATCCTGGCGTCACCTACAGAATAAAAGAGCCTAAAGCGACATTAAAGATCTTTTCAACCGGCAGCATCACTGTCACAGGTGAAAGAAAACAGATTTATAATAAAATATTCACTACTTGTTTTGGTTACCTGAAGTACGTGTTCACTTGATTAAATTAAGTAAATTTAAATCAAATTCGTTAATCTGTTGCCTAATTACCATAGCTCCGAGCGTGCAAAATGTGCAGGCGGCCATCGAGCACATCTTTCCGATCGTCTATCAGTACAAGAAGGATCGTCCACCACCAAAGAAACAGGAGGTCGTGTTGCCACCGAACCACCGCCGTCACCGCAAGGCCAAGCTGGACAGCCGACGATGGAAGCGCTTCGGCAGCAAAGCGGTTAAGCGTCGTCGCGTCGATGACAGTGATGAGACGGACAGCGACGACGACGACGAAGATGAGGACATCAGCGTGGATGACGACGAGGACGATGACGACCTAGATCAGAGTTCTTGATCTGCTAAAACCGCCTGGCGAAGAACTGAGTAATAAATGAATAAAAAATCAACGAAATAAATAATCATCATCGTTCAGGTGACCAGTCGAGTCAAAGGCTGATCTTGCTAGAGGGGTTTAAGAGCTTGATCTAAACCGCTTGACAACGAGCTCTTAAACTTATAGTGACGCCAGCTGAAGCCTATGTTTCGAATGTAGGCAAACAATAATATTTAATAAGGAATGAATGAATGAAAGTCCGAAGGCGGAGGGAAAAAAATAATAATCTTTACGATGTGAAGTCTTTTTCAGTTTTTGTTTATTTGTTTGTTTTTATCTTCGTTTTAAGAGTGCTCAGTATCGATGTTTCAAAAAAAAAAAAGTAAACTATGATTTCTCCTTTTCACTTTGTTTGCACATTTTTGTCATACTTGTATACCGTACTCGTATCTTTCTCCTCTGCTCATTATTATTATTAACATTAAAAGCATTCTTCTTTGTTATTTTTTAAATTTTGTCATTTTCATTCAATATTGACAAATTGAAACAAACTAATCGACCGCGCCATTACAAAACATACACCAGTTAGGACATTCTTCAGTTCTGCCCTACTTATCCTTGTCGCACCTGGCGAATTGCTGGACAAAACAAACAATTGATGAAAAAATTAATTAAAAATTAATGAACTTATTAATTACACAAATTAATCAATTATAAGAACTAAGTTAATTTACAAAAACATTAACAATAATTTATAGGGGCAAAACGTACGACAACGATAGGTTTTCCATGCAGGACGAAGCCGTTGGTTTTGTCGAGTGCTTTGCGCGCGTTCTCTTCGTTCTCAAAAGTGACGAACGCCTGCCCTTTCATCCTGCCTTCGCGCATCAGACGTAGGTCGAAGCTGCAACGTATGAGACAACAATAACGTAATTTGTTGGCCAGCGAGGGCGGAATTGCGCACCGATCAAACTCACGTTTCCGTTTCTGCGTCGGCGACGAAACGCTGGTAGACAGCGCGCAAGTCGTCGTCGTCCACTTGCTTTGCCAGATTCTTCAAATAGAGACGTCTAGTCGCCGTTCCAGAGTTGTAATTCTTGAAAACAGGAAGGGCCTCCATCTCTGAATAAAATCGATCAATTAATTCCACTCGCAGATGCTCACTGACTGTTTCGAATTTGAAATACAATTTCTGTCACCTTCTTTGGACAGACGATTTATCCTTAACTCATCTTCACTGATCAACTTATTCTTTGAAGGCAGGGTTGGCTCGTCGTCTGCGACCTGTGACTTCTCCGTTTCGGCGTCAGCTGACGCCATTTTTTGTTCGACAACGACCCCACTCTCGTTCGACTCATGCACTTTCACGTCCAACTTGAATTCTATTCGCTTGGACGCCTGCGCGCTAGGCAGCTCGAAAACCTCTTCCGGCCGAGGGTTAAAGTCACCACGCGCAGTAGTACTAAGAACTGGAGTGATTGGCTGCAATCTGGCTCGTTTGTTCGGCCTCGGAGTTTGGCCGGAAGTCGCAGAACGAAGTCGACGTCGTCGATTATCGTTAGACTCAAAGTCATGAACGCTGGCGTCACGTCGTCTAGATTCGTCCGGTTCGCTTTCCAGCTCCGATTCTACTTCCGATTTTGCTTCTTCTTCTTCTTCTTCGCGAGTCAATCGGTCTGTCGCAAACTCATCCGGCACGACGAATGTCAACTGCGATCAAAACAGAACTTGTAAGACGTGTTCAATGAGCTGCACGAGAAACAGCTGTAGTCATACCCCAGGAAAGTGAATCTCAGGTCCGAATGGAGCTGGAAGGTTCATCTTGTTCATGAGATGCAACACTTGGTTGTAGAACTTGGGAACGACCATCAGGGCACCGCCGATGTTTGCCAGCGTGGTCGCGTTCGGACGAGGATACGAGTAGTACAGCTTGGAGGACATCGGATAGTCGAACCTGGCATGAGTTTGTAAGGTATAAAAAACCTTTAAAATGGGCACAAAGGCCTTTCTTGTTGTTTAAATTAGAATTTCAATTACATTTATTAATTTAAATAAAACTAAATTTAATTGAAAATAGGACTATTTTTTAAACTGAAAATTATGATCAGGATGTGTTTTGATGGAATGAAATGAGATTCGATTATGGATAGATACCCAAATGATCGTGCAACTGCATTCAAGTCGCGAGTGAATTCCTGAACATCGTCACGCACATTCGCCGTTTTCTTGGGCACTGCCTCAGAACCAGACACTGACACCGACTGGCCGTCAAGTTCCAAATCTCGCGAACTAGGCACGATTAAAAACGAAAGAGGGAAACAAGGATCAGGCGAATGCGATTTAAATAAAAGCATAATCTTAATGACAACCAACTGAAGTTTACCCAGCTTCGTTCGGACGGTCGGACTCTGATGCGTACTCAACGATGAGCCTGCGTCCAAGGACACGCAGCTGATGCAGACGAACCAGCGCCTGCGAAATGAAGGATTTAGTGTACAGTTTCAAGGGGTTAATTTTGTTTGCGATTTGTGAATTCCAATTCAAGGCTTCCTTTAATCAACTTACGATGGTTATATTCATCCACATGGCTTTCAGGCTACCTAGGCCATCGATCCTTAATATCCTTACCTGAACGAGTCGCGACAGCTAAAAGCATGCATGCAGATATACACGCGGACAGTTAAAAATTAAGAGTATCTTTTCATTTTCTCAATCCAATCGGTGAGATACTCAAGACAGTCTCAAGTCGCTTTCAAGTTTCCTTACATGTAGCGGCTCAGGTCATAGGATACCATGCAATTTTAAGAGTACCGTAAGCTTAGTTTCACTTGACGAGTTACGGTACAATTACGAGGCTAGTTAATTATTCGGTAAACGAGTGTCAAACTGTCAATTAACTCACATTTTCTGCAGCCTTCTCATCAGGAAATGTGGCGTAGAGCACATTCTGTGAATATCATAAAAATGTCAAAATAAATAGGGATTTATCAGCTAAAGTTGTCGTTATTTTGCATGTGCGCAAATGCTGGCAAAAGCAGCGATCGTTCCCGATCTAGGCCGTCCTATGGGGATGGAACTAATTGACTCGACTACATGTGCGAGCCAGGTGTTAGATTTCATACGACTAGGCCCATTTGCCAAAATTTTGATGGCAGATCATCGTAGCTGGAAACCTTATTCTTGTTGCGCTTGACGATCGTCAGCCTGGAGGCTCCGAATTTGCTCAACAAATCGCGGCCGTCCTCTTCACTCAGCTCGGCTGGAAATCGCCGCAAAGTCAGCACTACTTCACCGCTCACGCTATCATCTTGCATCTTAGAATTCTATCGAATGATCAAATAAATAAAATTGTCAAAATTGAATTGAAATTTGTGCAAATGTTTTAGATTTTTTACGTACCGAGTAGGCCTACCCAGAATCTGCGCCGCCGCCGGTACAAACAACTTGTGTTGAAATAATTTTTTATTTGACCGGCAGGTGGTAGCACCATACGGCAAATATTAATCCAAAGCGCATCGATGCGAAATAATCGATGAAGATCGATGCAAATTGCAAATGGCGCCCTGACGCACGTGTTTACACCGTCACCACGTGCTCCACGTTTAAATATAAACACAAGAGTAGAGTTGGAGACGATTAACTAACTGCTGCGGGTGAGTCCTAATTGTTTGTCCCTTTGTCCTTAGGCTCATGAAGTGTCGGAGAACATGTTTTTGCCGGTAATTGCAGGATGGCAGCCTTGACAGGAAGTCCTCCAGCAATAATCGATCTCTCGTACCGGTACCTATAGTACGGTACCGTATCATCCGTTAACAGATTTTGCAGTTTGAAGCTACCGTACTTGAACCCTTGGACATCAAGCCATCACGATGCAGTCGACCAGCTTGGCGCAACAGCTGAAGCGGCTGGAAGTGCCAACTACGAGCGGTGCCGGTGCCGATTCCCTCCGCGGAGCGTCGTTCCTCTTCGACCGAAAAACCCAAGTGGACCGCGAAACAATCTTCGCAATCGGTACATCTAGTTTACAAAAATGACAGCATAGGCCCCATATCATTAACGCGGTCAATGATTAATTACGAAGATTTAAATTTACCTTGAAGGCATAAACGGCCTGGAGGAATTGGAGATTCTGCAGCCGGAGTTCTCGAGGTTCCGCGAAACACTGTTCGACGACTCGTCCATTCGGCTGGAGCGATCCGTCGAATCGCGCAAGACCAACGACAAATTGGACGTCGAAGTGACGGCCTTCCTGCGACTCCTGTCGCCGTTTCTGCTGCTCAAACCGGCGCACAAGGCCCTCGAGTGGCTAGTCCACAGGCGAGAGAATTCACATTAATTCCAGAATTGAAACTCTAAAAGCCAAATGCTTTACAAAAATCCTTTTTATGCCTTTTTGCAAAACTTAAATTATGGCAGTATGACTTAGATATTTTAAAGACAAAATTCCGCTTTTTAAGCGTAAAAATGTTTTGTTTAGATTCTCCATCCACCTGTACAATGGCGACCGACTGATGGACTGTGCCCTGCCCTACCACGACACACTCGTTTTCGTCCGCGTCGTTCAACTAATGAACTTGGAGAAATTGCCGAGACGATGGCGATTTCTGGAACAGTGCCAGGTTCATTTGAATGTCTAATTATCTCTCAATTCCATGATAAGCTCATGTATTATATACATTTTTCTGACCTGAAAGAAAACCGGCTCTCCGTTGTCCAAGTTGGCCATCTTCAACCGATGCCACCAAGACCTGGACTTCCTGCGCCACATCGGCCAGCTAGTCAAAGACGCCGTCCAGGTGGAAGCGCTGCGCGAAAAAGGCCGCCTGCGCACGCTCGTTCTCTTCTATTTGTCCACGACGCTGGCCGTCCTGGAACGCGAAAAAACCGTGTCCGAAGCGCTGCTCACCACTCTGCTGCCGTTCTTGGTCGCGGGTCTTCAATCTGCCGCTCTGGATTACGTGAGCGCCTCTTACGTCCTGCTCGCTCAGCTCGCTCTAAAAGTGAACGCCATCGGCCGTGTCTGGAATCCACTTTTGAAAGTCATCATCTGCCAGGTCAGTTCCTAGTCATCAAAGAAATTTCATTCGGACGATGTTCAAAACGCTTGTTCTTGAAATTCAATCAGAAAACACCCAAGAGTCTGATGAAGGAGGCCATCAGCTGCGCGGCCATCATCTGCCAGACACAAGCGCTGATGCGATTGCCGCCGCGATGCTGCAAACGTCTGATCGCTTTGCGAATGCAGACGGTGTTTGCTGAGCTGTCGGAACGATCCGACGTGTCTCGGCTCACTCGACTCGCCGTTCGCTATCACATGTTGATCGCTCTCAAGGCGGTCGGCAAGAAAAGATCCGCCAAACGAAGGAATTTGCCAGCTGCATCGAAGACGCCGCTTCGGACGTTCACTTGGCTCACTCAGAACGTTCGTTTGACCAACGAAGACGTCTCGTACTCAGTCAAGCAAGTTAAAATTAAATGAATAAATAAAAATATATTTTTAATATTTAGACCTAAGAGTTTGGTGCGCCAAGAGGATAATATTTATTGAAAAAATATCTTGTCAGGAAATTTCTTTCAAGCTGTTTTTGCTTCACAAAATAAATATTTTTTTTCATTTAACTTATTTCCAAAATTATATAGTTTTCAAAATAATTGAAAATATTAATTTGTATTTGATTTTAAAATTAGGATTTTGATGAAGACTTACGTCAAGTTGAGCAAGAAGCGCTCCGGCGACCATCTAAAGGTGGCCATCAGAATATTGGAACTGCTGGAGAAAAGGTGATTCTGTCAACGTGTTTGAAGGCTTTTGGCGATTTTCATCTTATGCTCACCTTAGAAACTGATCTCCTTTTCAAGATTCGTTGGCGATTTCGACGATCTTCTCGGTGGCCACGAGAGTTGGTCGAACGAGAAATCTAAAGAAGCTGTTGCTCTGCTCGTCCACGCTTTTCAAACTAACCCCAAGGCAAGCCGGCCCCGTCCATTTTTCCTCAAAGTTGAACCTCCTACAAGTACTGATTTTCTCTTGAATTTAAATGCAGGTGGCTTCGAAGAGTGCCAATAGGTTCTTGGCTCTGAATCACCCGAGTGCGGCCCGCAGAAAGCTCGCCGTTCTGCAGTTGGCCGAGGAGGACAAACTGGACGCGGAAACGTATGCCGCTTACGTGATGGAACGGCTCGCCGATGACGACCCGGAGGTCGTGGCAGCCGTCCTCGGTTCGCGGCGTCTCATGAGTCTGTTGCCTGTCGAACGCGTTGCAGATTCGCTCGTCAACCTGGTGGACAAATGCCGCACGATGCCCAACTGGTAATTTCAACTTGTTCTTGTAATCTATTTGCAGTTGTTGTATTTTTATTTATACTTTGATGTCGTTGCATTTGCACGTACAGGACGATGAATCACGATTCGTGCGCTCTAGAACTGGCGACGATTAACTACGACGAGGCAGAGTTGTCCACAGAAACACAATCACGGATCGTCGTCTGTCTGTTGCCCATCTTATTCGACAAACGACTGGAGCTCATATCGGGGCAGCTTCTGCAAAAGGGCACTGTGCCTCTGCTCGAAGCCACTTTAAACGGTCTGTCATGTTCTTAATTAATTTCCTCTTGTCCGAATCTAGTAGGAGCTGATTTTGTTTTGTCGCTCCCTCAGGGCTGAGGAAACATGTTTCAGAAAGCGAAGAAGAGAAGCCAACCATAATTGTCAAGTTGGAAGCCGTCGCCGGAGCTCTCGTCAAAGCGCATTCGACGCTCCTCAAGAAACGTTTGGTAAGGCGGAATTCAGTCCACTTGATCTTGTTCCAATGTTCTATTAAAATAATGGAATTAAATTAAATTTATTACATTATTATTCTTATTGTTCTTGGAATTATTTCACCTGCAGATGGAGTTGCTTTTAAGCGAAGCGACCAAATCACGAGACCAGAAGAAGTACGATGGGATAGACAGATTCTTTGCGAGGAGCGTTTTGCCTTTGTTGTTGGGCGAATGGTTGATGGCGGAAACGAACGACGCTCTCCGCATCGAGCTCACTCAGGGCGTCCTCCAGTTTATCGCGAACGGCTCAAAAAAGAGGGTTCGTTCGGACCATCGAAGGACAATTTTTTTGTTTTAACAAAAATCGATCTTATTTTTTTATTTAAAGGCGTTTCGAAGATTCATCGCTCATCTATCGGCAGCGGAAGCTGAGGCCGCATTAAATTGGGAGGAGTTTTACGGCAAAGAATCGTTCATGCAGCTTGACCAAGAGGCGAGCGTGCTGCTGTTCGCTTTATCCCGCTTGATGGCCATCAGCAAACTTCCGACAGAGACACGAGGTGCGTTAACTCAATTCTTTTCCTTGATCATGCTTAGCCTTTGTTGAATTTTCTTTTGTTCGCGTTTCTCCATTCTCCAGAGATGAAATGGTTCGACGTGACGACGACGACCACGATTCCATTTGGACAGTTGTCGCCACTTCTGCGGGCAAACGCCACGATTTTTCAAATTTTGACGGACTTTGGCGGTTCAGAAATATCTCCAATATTGATGAAAGAATGGAGCCACGTAATTACAAATCAAAATATGTTATTAATCAATAATTATTATTAGCAAGCAACCAAAGTCCATCAAAGAAGTGATTTCGGTCGTCTTATACTCAGATGATTTTCGCTGCCGAAGAGACGGATGGGATCATGAAGTTGCTGCTCTTCCTGGCCACGTCGCCTGATTGCAATTCAATCACCACTCAGCTCCGTTCTTTGCACGTCGTCAGATCTTTAGTGGCCGCTGCTGGAACAACTTTCGATCGCTCCATAGTCGTGACAGCCATTTTGGCCGCTTGCACATCGACGATCGACGTCATCCGATCGACGGCCGTCGGCACTTTGTCCACACTCGCCCGTAGGTTCTCTCACGACCCGTTTGCCGGACTTCTGAGCGCACTCGCAGCTCGACGAGAGGAAATCCAAGAAGATGTCAGGTGAGCTGAACAAACTTAATCGTCTTTGATGTTGGCAATAAATTATGATTGCGTTTACAAGCGACGCCTTATTGCTTCCCTCGATCGACAGTCTTTTGCCCGTCGTGATCAGAGCTCATTTTGAGTCGGGCGACCCTGAGACTCTGAATGAGTTGAACGCTCTTCTGCAGCAAACAGTTAACCGAGCAACGCCCGATCACATTCAAGACAAACTTCTGTTTTGTTTGTCGGACGTTGATGATCCGGTAAGTGACAATCTTCACATTCTTAATGCACATATATAATGTAGTTACCGGTAGTGGAATTAAAGTTTCACGTGGATCTGACGACTGACATACTTTTTTTTCTTCATTTTCCAGCATTGTTTGCTCGAGCTTATTCCGCTGTTGGACACCATTTTGGAGTGTCGAGATTCTGGCTGGCTGACTGCAGCTCGCCATTCAGTGGCTCAGAAGATCATCCGCCATTTCACAGCAAGGTCTGCACCAGTTGCATTCCGGAAATCTCCAAACGCTTTCAGCGTGTTCATAAAGGCACTCCGTCATTGCGACGTCGCCTTCGTAACGACAGCTCCTGACGAGCCTTCAGTTTCCCTTCAGATGACCGTTCTGTCCAACGTGCTGAGTCCTTTTGATTTGTACAAGTTTTTTTTCTCGTTTCTTTCAGAATTTTGAAAAGATGTTGAATTTGGGGGTTTTTTTTGCAGATTTCCAAGACTATGTTTGAGGCAATCGGAAACGACGATTTACAGCAGGAAATCGTACGGCATTTGGTTGATCTTCAGGTGGACAACGAAGATTATGAGGCTACCAGCAAAATGGTCAATGTTCTTAGAAAGGTAAAAAGCACAGATGTGACGCACACTGAATTAATAGATAATGTAATTAATTTAACGTGCACTGCAATCGTGGTTGCAAAAGACAATCTAAATAGCTTCCGATTGATTCTTGGCAGACAATGTCCAAAAATGGACTTCTGGTGCGCAGAGAGCTCGAGCGAAGCGTGCAGAAAGTCCCAACTGCTCGCCTGCTCAAGGACGTGAAGCTGTCGAAACAAACGACGGCAAAGTCTGCGGACGAGGCCGGCGACTTTTCGCACAGAAGGACGGTCGTCTTGCTGGAAGCGCTAAGTGGAAAACTGGCAACAGCTACTGGCCAAGACCATCGTGTCGTTTCAGTCTTGTTTGCTCACCTGAAAAGATACCTGGATCGCAGACGAGATCATGCGGCGTCCGAGTACGGCAAGCAGCTCATCTTGTCCGCCTTGAACAACGCATTGCAGTGCGGCGACGATGTCGATGACGACGACGACCATGGAACTTCCGGTCTGGGACAGGACCAGTTTAACGTGGAGCTGGTGATCGACTGCATCCGGACGTCTTCCAGTCCGAAGACCCACCAAGAAGCACTTCTTTTGCTCGCACTCGCGGCCAAACGGTTCCCGGAACACGTGATCCACAACACGATGGCCATCTTCACGTTCATGGGCGAAAACGTCGTCCGCAAAGACGACAGCTCCAGCTTCGACGTCATCCTGAAGACGGTCGAAGCCATCGTACCGGCGGTCGTCGTTCAGAACGACGGAAATGACGAGAACGACGTCGCGATGCGCACGGCCTGCGCTCTGACCCGAGTGTTTGTGGACGCCGTGCCGGACATTCCAGAACATCGACGTCTTCCGCTCTTCACGTGCCTCGTCTCTGGCATGGGAGAGTCTCGCTACTTATGGCTTACTGTAGCCCTTGTTCTCGAGAGGCTCGTCACTTACAAGCGGATTGCTGCCAGCTCAGAAAAGGTTTTTCAAGTTCTCATTATTGTTGTTCCTGTACTTTTTGTTTTTGTTTATTATCTTCGTTTCTTGTTCAAAATGTTCTTGTTGCTTAACTCTTGTTTTTTCATTCATTCCAAGTCTTCCAATTTCTCGCGACTTGGAGTGCTGGAGTTCGCAGTGCAGCTGAGTCATCGGTACTTGCCTTCGTGCCAGATCGCATCGTGCGAGAGTCTCGTCGACTGTCTCATCCAACTTCCGGACGTCGAAGGTCCTTGTCAGCTGCGGACCACCACCTTTGTTGAAAAGTGCGTGCCATTTTTTCCAGTAATTCTCTTTGTCATTGGCAGAACGAGAAGTTCGTCATCGGGACGTGTCGAAGTCGAAGCGTTCCGCGGACGACATTCTAGACCTGCAACGGCATTCTGCGCGGTTGCGCTGCCAGTTCAAGCTGATGGTCGCCGAGTTCGTGTCCACTCTGTTGTCCAGTCGCCCCTTCCTTAATCAAGTGGTCGACTTGCGACCGGACGAACAGGAACAAATGATGTTGCAGTATCAGTCGCTCCTGAAGAAGGTTCTGACTGCGGCTCACGCAGTAGCCGGTCGGCTCGCCACCCTCAAGTCGGACGATTCTGCGCTCATCAAATACTTCAAAGTCCTGCAGCACCGCGTTTACGAGCTTCTTGACAAGGTCCATAGCTCTCTGAAATTTGGATAAATCTGCTGATTTTGAAATTCTTTCGAATGGCTGTTGTGTTTCTTCTTTTTTTCTGGTGGCAGTTGAGCTCGTTGCTGCCCAGCAATTTGTTCGTGGACGTCATCGACCAATTAATGAGAGATGGACAACTGCTCGTGCGTCACAAAGCTCTGGAGATTCTGGCCGCCAAACTGCAACATCGAGGAGACAATCTTGATAAGCCCAACGTACGTTGAACTATGGTTAGCTCCGCAGATTACCAAAAGCATTAACTTGGCTTTATTTTTGGAAAGCGTACCAGTCTGAAACGAGTGGTCCCTACCCTGCTGCACATCGTCCAGTCCACCGACGATGAGGAAGAAGATAAGGACAGTGGCGACCGGATGATCCTGGAACCGAAGACCGGAACTGAAGCTTCAAACCGCCAACTCGCCCTTCTGACGCTCAAGTATTTGTGCCGGCAGTTGGGAGCCGAAGAGCCGCATCTGTTTCGATCCGTTCTGGAAGCGGCGACCGACGTCGTTCGCGATCCGAACGTGGACGACAACGTACGAGCTGCGGCTCTGCTCTACGTGGCCGAACATTGCCACTCAGTCCGCTCGGACGCCATCGCTCATCTGTCCGCCTTCGCGCCCGCTCTGCTCTCCGTGCTTGATCGCCATCGTATGGACGCCATTCAGAAGCACGAACTGCTCCTCTTGAGCGTCATCAGCGCTCTGCACAAAGTGGTCGAGCGGCTGGCGCCCTTCCTCAGTCCTTACATCGCGGACATCCTTCAGAAAGTCTGTCATCTGTCCATCCTCGAGCCCGGCAATCCGAACTCGCCCCTCGTCGACAGACTGACCACAATCCGGTTGGTTTTCGAAGCTTCCGAATAAAATACCCGGAAGGTGTCGGGAAATAACATAAGAAGATTTATTTTTGTTGCAGTTCCAATTTGGCCATCTCGGTGCCAGCAAGAGTCCTCGTGCCAGCTGTCAAGTCTTGCTTCGAGACGTTCGCCAAGAGCGGCGAGGGCAAGGCCATTGGACCACTGATGGCCACACTGCGCGAATACGTCATCCACGCCAACAAGGACCAACTGCACCTCTGGCATTCCACGCTCTTTTCGTTCTACTTGATGGCTCTCGACTACCGTTCAGAGCAGAACGTGAGCTTTCACTTTAAGTTTTGAATAAGCTTAGGCATTTCGTCGTTCATCTTCCAATATCTTTTCAGAAGGAAGATGAGGAGAGTGTGTCCGAGGTCGAAGGGTGCATAATCGAACCCATGTTGGCCACCATTTTGAAGATGTCCGAAGCCACTTTTCGTCCGTTCTTCATCAAGGCAAGTGTTCTTGTTATATTTTCTCACTGGCTGGACTGACTTAAGTATTTTCTCACTGACGTGTTTAGTTGTTCGACTGGGCCGTTCGTGGCGACGGTCCTGCTGACCGCGTGATCACATTCTATCGGATTGCCGATCGAATCGCCGATCAACTCAAAAGCCTCTTCGTCCTGTTCGCCGGTCATCTGATCAAGAATGCCGCTGTCATGCTCGACAGAAACAACCTGTCCAAGACAGGTTGATGATTTCGTCTTCTACTCCTTTTACATGCACATCCCGTCCAATTCCATGTTGAACTTCTGAAGATGGTTGAACTTTCCTTGATCACGTTTCAATTTACAGACGATCCGTTCTTTGTCGGCGAGGACGAGGCGCGCAAGGGCCTGGTGCTGGTGCGCTACATTCTGAGCTGCCTGCACAAGTGCTTCTTGTACGACAACGAGGGCTTCATGACCAAAGAGCGCTTCGAGACGCTCCTGCAGCCAGTCGTCGATCAGCTAGAGAACGTTCATGATGGCGGCGACGAGAACGATGACGATGACTACGAGCGTCTGATCGTCGATTGTGTGGCTCCGTGCGTTGCTCGGATGGCCGTGGCCACTTCCAGCGACGCTTTCTGGAAGCCTCTTAACTACCAAGTGCTGCTGAAGACGAGGCATCAACTGCCCAAGGTCCGTTTTCATAATTCTCACTTGCCAATGCACATGTCACATACGCGAACTTTGATCTTTCTGATCTGGTCAGGTGCGGTTCGGAGCGTTGCAAGTGCTGCGAGAGGTCACCAAGACCATAGGCGAGGACTACGTGAATTTACTGCCAGAAACAATTCCATTCCTGGCCGAGCTGATGGAAGGCAAGTTCCACATAAGTTGGATTCTGACTATGCAATTTTTATTCTATTTACTTGATACGTTATTTTATTTGTAACACAGACGAGAAACTGGAAGTGGAACAACAGTGCCAGGCAGTTATTGCCGACATGGAAGTTGTGCTGGGCGAGCCACTGCAAAAGTACTTTTAATTTAAGGGACCAATTGAGTTTGACTCGTCGTTAAGACATGTAACAGGACGACAATTTTATCTACAGTTAAACCGGAGGTCACTTAGACACTTACATTACACATTTAGTTACAGTAATTAAAACATGTATGTTTCGTCTAGACATTAAATGATATTTTTTGTTTTCTAATAAAATAAATAAGCGAATATATATCCTTATATTAATACGAATGAATTTGAAGACTCACCGCTCTTTTGTCACGTTTTCTCGCGAGGAAGACATCTAGAAGATGAATAGGTCTGGAAATCGGACTTCGTAGATGGGCAGAGCTGAAGTCGTCGTCATAGTTGTCGTTATTGAAGTCGTTGAAGCCGCGGCTGCTTTACACGAAGTCATTGGCGCCACGTCGGGCTGGTGGTAAGAGGTGTCCAGAACGCCATGAACTCCGACAACACCTCCGGGCGGCATTTTTCCAAAGATTTCGTTCAGTTTATTATGCAGCAGATCCATCTTTAAAACAAAAACAAATAATATAGGGCTCAGGTCAAACCCTAATTCTATACCATGGACAAACTCAAAACACCTAAGAAATGTGCAGGAATTAATCCAACCTACGACTCATTAAAAGCATAAAAGCAATAATTTTACAAACAATGCAATGAAATGAAAAATAATGTAAGAGGCACCTCAGAAGGGTCCAGCTTACTTGCCTTAGCTTCTGATTGGGCCACAAGTTCCTTGAACGTGGCAGTCCTGTACGTCTCAACGATTTCTCTCCGTCTCGCCTCGTTTGCTTCCTTGCCAGCGTCCAACGGTTCGGCCATCATTTTCTTCAGCGACTCGACAGTGATTTCCTCTTCTGGATTTTTCTGAATAAATCCACCATAAACCACAAACGTTTATTAATTTATTTCTTTAGATTTCGAAATCCGAATGAAATAAATACCCTCGTGATTCCTGGAGAGGAATTGATGCTGTCCACTTCGACGCTGATCGAGTTCAGATCACTGACGCTACGAGTGACGCTCATCAGCTCTGATGAATAAAAACAACATTCAAAAAGCCCTTTTAGCCTAAGTAGCTTAGGCTAAGCTACTTGGAAAAAAGAAACTGACAACTCACCTGATGAATGCTTAGGAACGAAAGGAAGCTGAAGACGAGCGACGTCTCTGTCGTGTCTCTTGAACGCATCCACGATGGAAGAGCTGTCGAAGAGAAGCTCGTCGTTGATCGGCGTAGGTGAACCGCTAGCGTGCTGCTCATCGTTTCCCCCGTCGACACAATCCTCGTCGTCGTCCATCGACGTGTCTGGAAGCAAATGCGGAGCGTCCGCCTGACGCTTTTTGATCACCTGAACATCAAAGCAACATGTTTATTGATCTTAGATGTGTGGTCGTTGCGATTGGCAGCATGCGCATCCTTGACCTCCCACCTGTTCAACGTACTCGCTGAAACCGGAAATGGCCATCAAATAGCTGACGAGGTTGAGAATACAGGCGACAACCGCGTGAATCGAAGTTCGACACCGCTCGGAGATCATTCCATTCGAGAGAGCCAACTCCTGGATGGCCAGCGCGAGGCGAACAATGTCGATGAGAACATCCTCGTGGACCACTTCGACAGCCAGTAGCGAAATAGTCGTCGCCAGGGCGTCCACATTGTCGCGACGATTGTTGCTGAATTGGAAATTCCTGTAGACACACAGGTACAGGTCCTGTCCGTTCTTCTTCATGAACATGACGTCCTGGCGAGACGCTTTCTCCACGTTCAGTTCAGCGTTCACGACGCTGGGACTTTTGAAACAGGGCAAAATCAACAAAGTTGCAATAATTGATTGAATGAATGAATTAATTAACTTAAATGCATGAACTCACTCTGGTCTGATGAACTTGTCGAGATTGCCACGGCGATCGACGAGCGTGTGCAGAATTTGCTGCACGCGAAGCCGCACGTCCGGATCAGGGGCCAAAGAGATGCGAAGCAGGGGCTGCATGAATGACACTTGGAAGGTGGTCGCAAGCAGTGCGCCGGTCTTGTACTTGGTGCCAACTTTGAGCAGCGACTTGAGAAGCATTTTTTGCGCGAGAACGTCGCTGTCTGTATAACTTTGGCTTTCCGCATCGGGCACCGGAACTTTGCCCAAAATGAACATCATCACTTCGATCTTCTGATAGTCTGGCAGATTCTGTACGAATTCGCCTGTTTTTTTATAAATTTTTAAAGTTTAAGTTAATAATCTAAGTTGATTTGAAATAATTAATTTAATATTTTTTATTTGCATCAATTTAATAATATCTAATACGATTTATGTTTAGTGCTCACCCATTGTGTTGATAATGGCTTCTTGGAATTGTCTTTCTTTGCCCTGAGAATGGGCATCGATCGACTTTCGCAGATGATTCAGTAAAGAGTTGACTGTGCCAACGACAGATGGGCCTGAGATCGTCCAACAAGAGTTAAAACAAAAGCAAGATATTTTGAAATTAGCCAACCAAGAAAGATTTTCTTTATCTGAGGAAAACGTTGGGTGCAAATGTTGACAACGAACCGACAGCGTCGCTGGCCGCAATGGAGATTATTCTGGAGAGAGCTTGGATCATGCCAGTGCGAAAGTGAACTTCGTCGCGTCCATGGCCATCCAGGTGAGCGAGCAACAATTGCACCACGTCGTACGTATACTGAGACTGAGTATACGGTCGAAATTAATTCAATTATCAAATAAATCTGTAGATAAAATCAAACCTTGATGGCGAAGACGATGACTTTCAGCGTGTGAATGGCGAACTTGTTGTCCACCCACAACTCGTGGTTGTCCAAGTGTCTGCACAGATCGAAACGCGAAGACGACGATGAAACCTAACTCGACAGCACCAGGAGTCGGTTCGAGATATGCGGCATACTCACTTGAGCACCGGTTGGAGTACAGCTTTAATGTTGCCGAAAGTGGCTCGGCCAGCCACTTCTCGCAGACACATTTCTGCCAAGACTGCTGGGTTATATTCCTCCGTCGACGATGAGTCCGTCGCATCGCGTGACACAGACACAGGTCTGTCAAAAATTACAAAAAACACCCTAGGCTATTTTACTCTATAACACATATCCTGAAAAGCTTAAGGCATTAAAGTAACGCCTTACCTTTCGTCTTGCATGTTGAAAAGAAGCGAAGGAATAATCTTGTCCATGTGCGCCTTCTCCCAAATATTCACTTGCAAGTCGTCTCCCACTGTTTTTCGTACTACGCCCTGCAGCCCCTTTAGACCAGCTAAACGTAACCTAGAGTGGTCGAAGCACGAAGAAAAGAAATCAGCAAACATGCAGGCAGATCATAAGACGGACGAGAAATTTGAAATAGACAAGAAAAAAATCGACTATTACGACGTACTTGCGTCTGACTTCCGCGTCTTCAACGTTGCAGTGGCACATGGAACTGAACTTGGAGACGAAGAAATCGTATCGTCTGTGGTAGGACGGTGTGTCCTCCTCGATGTTTGTAAATTTTACGAACTGCAAGTTATTTAATTGTTAATTAGCGCAATGTACATGCATATACAAAATTTAAAACTGACCGACTGAGTGGCGAGAAGCTGCAGAACGTGGTCGGAGCTCTCGAGCAGCTTCTGCACCATCTTCAGGAAACTCTCGACGAACAGGTTGAGAGACTGAGCATGGCATGCGACCAGCAGTTGATCCAAAGCCTCCACAGCCACGACGACGTATCTGCATTCATAATTAATATGCATGATCGTCAGCGACCGTCAAATTTATCTAGTGGGCATCGCAGATATCTAAGAACGCGAGTAAAATTAAAACATACCCGTTGCGGTGGCGAGAAATGTCGCGGCTGACACGCTGCAAAAGATATTCACCGATCCGGTCCAACTTCTCAGGTGACGACAACGTGTAGAAGGTCAGCTTTTCCATGTTGCTGCGGACAAGACCATCCTGTGCAATATGATTTTAAAAAAATGGATCGTATTACAATGTATTCCTGTAGCATAGTGAAGGTGTAGATTAATTTGCAATTAATTACGTACCTGCGGGTTGACGGGGAAGATGCTGTCGACGAGACGCTTGTAGCGAGGCCGCAGAGCCGAACAGCATCCGCAGCAACCTGTCAAAAGTGGATAAAATGTATTAGAAAACCATAAAAATGCTGCAATTTAATTCATCTGACCAAATAAAATTTAATATCCGATCAACATAAATTAATGAGTATAAAATTAGGAGCCTACAGTTAGGATCCACACATTTCTGCAAAACACTCTCAAATATCTCTGGATCGAGACAGCATCCAAAAAAGCCGGACATATTTGAAGAAATTATTAAGATAGCTGGCTCACTGCAAATTTTATTCGCCAGTTGCGCAGCCACTCCAGTCAAAAGATATTGATCCAGTTAGGCTGCCTACTTATACATTGTAGGCCTATTTATGCAATATCTTATCTTCAGACTTTTCAGTTGATTTTAAATAAACGGCCTATACCAGTAGCTACGAATTAATGTCGAGATTAAGTTTAAACGTAAGAGTATAAATAGCGCACTGCACACTTCCGCATCGCGAACCTAGAATAAAACGTCTGCGACACTGCGTACAACTACCGTAGCCTACACAGTTTGGGTATAATTTTATTGATCGGCATGAAACCGTGGGAGATCGATTGAGCGAGTCCACTATATAAGCTTAGGCTGGCTAGTGCTTGCTGGATATCGAAGCATGTTATATACATGTACGTAAGACCATGTGAATTAATGCATCAATCCATTAAGTTATATAGAATGGGATTTGTGCAACGTACCGTACGCTCCATCCCACCTTATGTTAATTAGTTAATCATTGTGCGAATGTTGCGCGTTATGAAATAATGAGCTGCGCTTACATCTGCTTGTGTTCAACAACATTGAACGCTGTATTCAACTTGGATCAGCGCGTAATTAAGTAAGCTGCCAAACGGCTACCCATAAGCGTATTCCGAGAAATATAGCCTTTAGGATGTCATATATGTATTGCAACTTCGTCTCTATTTTTGCATATCTTTTCTTAGCATACGGTAGCAATGCCCTACCGGTATTGATTTTACCCTAGGCCTAACTTATTATAAGCTTACGGTAGTACGGTACCATTCATCCATGACAGACCGTGTCACACTGCACAATTATAATTTAAAACACATATTCGTGCTCGTAGAGCTAAGATTCAACGAAAGATGAAAATCCATTGCGTATGCGTGCCTTGACCATAGGCCTAGAAATTTGGATAGGCCTACGCTATTTTGTTTATGCCTACAACTTTTTGCTCTCCGTGACATCGGTTTATCGATCGAAGCAAATCTATGAGATCGGAATTATTCCTTACGCACTCATCATGGCGTTGGGCGATCAAGATTTCTTCTTTGCAAACTTAATTAAAAACGATTGTTTTTCAATTGTTTTTACACTTTGACCTCTTGTGAACGTGTTTTTTCCCCCCAAATCCCAGCCAAGCACTTGACAGCCTCACAGAGTCAGTGACAGAAGACGCGAAGAAGTTGGGAAGCTGCAGCGTCGTTGTAAAAGAGGGCGGAAGTGCACTGCTAATAACCGGAAGTTACGTCACGGCGCGCTATTATTCAAAATGAATTTGGGTAACAATCAGAGTCGCTGGTAACAATTAAATAACCAGATTAACCACTAAAGGCGTGCGCTTAAATTCCTTAATAAAACGCATTACGGTTGTAAAACGTCGCGTAGGCCAATATACCTATGAGCGTTTTTTTATTATGACTAGTCAATGACTAGTAGTCATGTAATCTATCATAAATGCTCGTCTGGCAGCAAATCACGCAAAGCCAGCAAATCGCTCTAGATCTAAATTAATCAGCTACAAGCAATTCATGGCAGTTTGCGGTTTTTCTAAATTTTCTGACAATTATGTATTTATAACATTCGATGCGACGTGAAAGCTGTCTTAACATTCACGTGATCCCCAAGGGCTAACTCGCCGTTAAATTCAGTTTGTCTAAATTCAAACGTTTAAATGAGGTAATCATTAATGCATTGATTTAAATCAATAACCATTAGGCCTAATTTTAATCGGTCAACTATTTTCGCTGTGGAGGATTGTGGCGTTTTGGGGCGAACACAAAATTAATCAGTGCAGTAGGCCCGTATGCCTATCTCTAATTAATGAATTAATAAGGTAAGAATTTAGATAGAAATAGGAGCAGCGCAATTGGGCTGAAAGAATTTATTTACCATATTGATTTTTTTCGTAACGCTTTTAAGAGCTTGATAAAAGAGTAGGCCTACAATGAAAAACTGCAAAATAAATTTAGTAAATCAAGTAATCGTTAATTCATTAATGATGAATTAATTGATTCATCAACATAATCATTTCGCATGCCATTTTAAAACAAAAGAAATCCAATGTCACTTATGAATTTATCACAGTGAAATTTCAAATTTGTCCGACAGTTTACATTGTATAATTCTCTATGTATTTGCTGTCAAGTACGATTTAAAAAAAAATTGAAAACCAAGATTAAAACCATTTTTAGTGTTTAATTTACATGCATTCCATCAGGCTATAAATCACTTGTGGCCTGCAGGGCTATGTCCACGGGTTGATTTCTTGAGCTCCTTCTCAAAGATCATTCTGGTGTCGCAAAATCCTTTATTCGTTTTGCCAAACGAATTCGGCCCTGTGGACGTTGGCGTGTCCCTGCAATTAAACTCATTTATATTACAATTATAGATATACCGGTAATGAGATCTAAGCGGAAATGGATGGACATAACCTTCCGACATTTCGCATCCTCATCCTAGCTTCTGGCGGCATTTCTTCTTCCTCGTCGTCGTCAGTACTGTCGAAAATGGATACCTTGAGCGGATTCACACTGGCCCTCGCCGGTTCCTTTGGTTTCTACGATAAGACCATGTACATGTATAAATTCTATATATAATTAAATGGATTCAATTACGGTAGTATAAAAATACTATCAATTAAAATTAATAATTATTGCGAAAGATTAAGAACTCTAGAATTAAATTGACTTGTGCTCCGAGTTTTATAGAAATCGGTGCCGACGTTGGTATCAGAGCTGGTGACGACGTCTTGACTGGGGTCGATGAAGACGTTGCTGATCCGGCTAGCAGCCGGCTAGACGGCGACTGCATAAGTCCAAAGTTAATTTTTGGCCTCTTAGCTGAGCTCGACTGGCCGATGTCCGACAACTTGCGCTTGCTAACGTCCTCGTCGTCTTCCAAAGAGGATGAGGCCTTTGTGGTCGAGGTAATTCGGTTTCTGTCGCCGTCGCCATGGTGATCCGACGTGCGTACCTTTGACGATGATGACCCTGATCAAGGCGAAAGACACTGGCAAAGTTAAGATCAAACGATCAAATTTAAAATCTTAATTAATTTCTCAGTGCACTTAGGCATAGTAATTATAATCAAAATAGTTATTATTTTTAATTATTTAACATAAGCTTAATCTATATACAAAGATCCTATTTAAGTCGAACAGCGCGCGACACAGAGGTTCAAACTCTTGAGTTGCTTATGTCGCGCCGCTGCAGTGGACTTGTGAATCGTTAGTTATAATCGCACTAGTTATATGTCGCTAGGCTAGTTAAGAAGAAAATTAGTAATCTAAAGCGCTAGCTAATTTCGGTAAATTTAAAATCAAACCTTGAACACGATCACCTTTCTCCATACTTTATACGAGCCGACGCCGTCATTCACGAATCTGGCGACTGGTCAGATTCCATCGCTTCTGCGCATGAGCTATGCGAATTCAAAAAGCCCGCCATTATTTGAATTCTAAAATCTAAATTATTTCATTACATCGTAGAAAATTTAAGACAAATTTAATTTTCAATAATTTTTAAATAAATAATTTGTAATTAGGCCCGGTAATTCAATCATTTTTAATAGCCTAAGTATTCAAATGTATTATATTTGAAAATAAGTAAATTAATTAATTACGGTATATTTGAGAAGAATTGAATCATAATTAACGATAATGATAAAACATTAAATTAGAATTATTTGAAATTTAAATTTCTAAATAAATTATAAAATGATGTTCAAATTGCGTCCACTTTTTTATTTCGTTACTTTATTACATGTATTAAAAAATAAATCACGTGATCTCAAATAATCGCAAAAACATTCTATTAACACTATATCCTTAGAAG
>JAQIYI010000042.1:0-38006 GCA_034700265.1 Polyzonium germanicum
TTTTCTCAATATTAAGTTATGTCACTAAAACCAATAATTTAGTAGTTTAAATTTTCTAAAATGAAGACAAGTTTTTATTTGTTACTAGTAAGCTTCCTGTTTAGTTTAATTAACTCACCCGTCCATACTTTCTCCTGAAAGGATCGTTTTCCTCTTTCAGAGACCTCCTCGTAACGACTCGCCTCATCGTCAAAGCCCAACTGACGGGCCATTCTCGTCATCGCAAATAGCGCGGCCAACCATAAACCACCGCAATAAGCACTGCAATATATTCCCACCATATACGATCTATTAGTGACCAATTCAACAAACAAATAGGAAAATATGCCATCCAAAACCTTGGTCCAGTCATGATCCAGGTATCGAACGTCTGATCGGGGATTCCAGAATTTTCGATCAAACCATCACCATCGCGATCCCACGTCAACGACTTGTTGATCAGAGCCTTGTATAGCAGACGATACATAAATAATTAATTCAAACGATGAAACAAAGCTTACAAATGTTTTATTTTCTTCAGTCCACAAGGAATAATTTGTACTTGTGTGATTGGCCACATGTTGGTCAAATAGTCAGCATCCTTGGTTGCCAAATAATCTCGATACACTTGAAGAACGAACTTCAAATTGAGGTCCTTCCACTCGTTACAATCTTCCACACAGTACGAATTGATCATTTCCCACGGAGCTTCCTCTGAAAAAAAAATTCTTAAATTAATCATCCATCTACAACATGACGTAGCCTTTAAATCAAGACCATCTCCCACCTGGATCGCCAATATCATGAGGCACCGTATTCCGAGTCTTTCGCGGGGCTGTAGTTCCACTTGTTAGATACTTGTGTGTTCGTCTGTCCTCAGACAGAACAAATTCGGCTTAATATTCAATGTAAAAAATTGATAATATTAAAGTGTGCAACAAATTTCAAGTCGTGATAAAATCTGTTGACCAGAAGCCATAGTCATAGATATTGGTATGCTGATCACGATTATGGCCTTAAAGACCTTTAGATCTTAATAGTTTTTGTGTAAATCCAAATTAAACTCACCAAAGTCGTATTGGATGGAAAGTTGAAGTTTCGGCCATAATTTAATGAGTGCGAAGGAGGCGTAGAAGTGTACATCGTAAGTGTTGTACATTCTGTACTCGTGACCTAAAAACAAACGCCTATTACAATAGACGCTATTTTAAGTCATTATGTATGACAACTTGAGAAAAACATATTTTAGTTGCTTAAATAGCTCGAATTTTACCTTCCAGATAAGCAAACTTGCCAAACTCAGGTCTCACGTCGCTTGGATAGACCGGAGAACCTTCTTTAGTGGGCGTATTTTCAATCCATAAGCTTCCTCCATCAGAAATGAAGTACAGCTCGTTGAAAATGGCCGACTTGTACCAGTCCGGAAGAGACCTGACAGGCGAAAGATTTAATCAATGATTTAATAAACCGATATTCCGCAATGCACTAAACGCACAGTAGTTCAAATACCGATTACTGAGGAGCGATCCCAGTAAATAAGACGATTTTAATTAAGAATAACAATCAATATCGCATACTCAAACATTTGAACTATCCACTCCGATTCATTAAGAGCATGGGAGCAATTTAGTTCGGTTTGTAAAATTGGCTAATCGAACTGAATCACACGCTAAATGGCGGCCATGCGAATGCGCCCTTACTTACATGTATATACAATGTGTCAATGTACAATGTATATTATACACGTGTTGTTTTTTAGTACAACGAATCACCTAGGCCTATCTCAGGAAACCTACTCGTTATCCAGTAAGGGTCTCTGCCATTCGTCAATCAAGGAGCGCCACATCGTGACGTTTTTCAGAGCGTGAGACGCGAGCTTTGGAGCTGCTTTTCCATCCGAACCAAACCACCTGGTGTAACGCCTAAAAAGTAATACAAAAATACAAGAAACAATAAATAGTTTAAAATCAGATATTCAATAATGCTTATATTGCAATACAAATTAGTGGGGTCAATTGGGTCATACTTTGTATAGAAGACGCCTTGAGATGCCCGAAAAGTTAGTTTTGGCATATCCCAGACAAGACAGAAATCAATCTCACGCTGCTTGTTCGGAGGAACCGTAACCTGCGCACAAAGGGCCGAGGCAATCTCTTTACCCTTAGCAGTCTGACTGCTCGCCTCTAAATAAATAGGAAAATAGAAAAATTAAAAGAAAAAGAAAAACAGTTATCATGCACAACACCAGTACGGGGGAAAAAAAAAAACACAGCACCATTTGAGTCACTTAAATGACCGTCTTTTTTCAAAGCATTCCACAAAATCTCCCCAGTTCCTTTTGGATCAAAGGTAGTCGTGTGGCTCACGTGAACGCCATGCTAAATGAAAAAAAATATACCATAGATTTTCTACATTAGATTTTTAATATTGTAATAGTGAAGTCTGGCTTACTTTTTCGAGTGCTGCGATGCCAACAGAGCATGGCATTTTCCGAACTGTTTGATGCAAGAGAACACCATGGATGGAACCGTCATCGACGCTGAACGGTTCGTTCCAGCGGTCGCCCAATGCGTCTCGCCGGCTTCCAGTGCCATTTTTGAAGGAGAACACGATGCTCACTTCTAGTTCATCGCTTGAATCGTTGATCACATCCCATGTGAACACAGTTACTGGTAGACAAGTGTCCTTTTAAAATCGATTCGCCAAAATAAAATAAAACTAGGGAATACAAATTTCACAGGAACAAATTGAAATATAAAAATGAATGGCTCGAACTTGATAGTTATTCGGAATGATGGGCGAAGTCTGTCGGCAGATGAGTCGAACTCCGAAAGGATTCAGCTCGTAGGTAGTCCATGCCTGAGGATACAACCCTGTGTAAGTAGCATCCTCGCCAGGAAAGCCCCACTTCCATGCCGACAATGTCTTTTTGGGTTTTCGCGGTGATAGCACTTGTTGATACACTGTTTCACCCTTTTTCCTGATGCATACAATAAACTTTGAAAGAAATTTACACAAAAATAAATACGGTAGGCCTACTTCAAATTATGTGCTGGCTAGGCCTATTTATTAAAAAGTAAATATAAATAAATTAATGAAATTAATTGTCCGAGCGAGCGAAGAATTACTCGCAGAATCAACTACTCCCCCCGTTTTAGCCTTTAGGCCTACTGCGGACAACGTACATGTACGTCACCTGCAGCAGAGAAAAATCAGCATTCATACTAAAAGTTATTAGGCCTATTTTAGATGTTTTTCAACGTCTTCCGCGTAACACTTACAACGTCTGATTTTACAGTACGATTTTCATAGATGCCAGGGAATAGCTGAAATCGGCAGAATTCTCCCTTGAATCCACGCCCGATCGTCCCGCAGCCAATGCCACCAACAGGAACGCCTGTATGAATTATCGATTAAGTGACACAATATAAAAAGTGATGTAGGAGTAAATAATTAAATAAATTACATCGAAGAAGTTTGTAGGCCTACCATAAATCCGTTGAAGCCTCAGCGGCCTTATTCCGTCCATTATCGGCCTGATACGCTTCCGACGTTTGTTCAGATACCATGGTAAATACCTGAATAACAAAAATATGCGGTATATAATTAGTATGAGAATGCCATACAATGTATGGGATAAATTTTACTTAAGGCTTAGGGAAGGAAACAATATATTTAGCAAGCCTAATGAATAGCCTACATTGTTTAGGGTATAGGCTTACGCATACATGCACCGTACTAGGATTCTAGTAACATGCTTGATTGACAGAAACTAAAAAGTCAATTTAGGAAATTAGACCTACGAAGTGTACATGTAATCCGGTCTTTCGCCAACAGCCGACGAAATAATAGGCCTACGCTCCAGAGTTCAGACCACAAACTCCAAAAATAAACGAACAAGATAAAATATGCGTTGTTTATTTAATCCGCAAAAGGGTCAGATGCTGAGATGCGGTCAATCGGCTGACAAAAAATATTTTTTATTATTATGCTCAGGCCTAAAAAATACTAACAACTTTTCTTTATTTTAATGAAACGTTGACGTAGTTAGCTTTGAAACATTTGCAGGTGGAGTTGATTGAACTTCAACGTCATCCGGAAACATAAACCCAGCTACGTGGTATGAAAAGATATTCTTTGAGGAAAGGCAAAGTAGGCCCCGGTCACCCTTACCCAGAAGTTATTTTGATAATACCAATTTGCATTTTTTTTTACTTTTGGCCATGTTTCTTCTAAAAAAACAAACAAAATAGGCCTAGATGCAAATTGGAAGGAAAAAAATAAAAATAACAGGCCACTTGTAAAGTGTAATAGACCTTCAGTAAATTTTAAGCCATGGTTTTAAAGCATGCACGCTAGGCTAAAATAGATGGCTTAAAACGGTTTTCAAAAAGCAAATGGTTTACATGTACCGTAGGGTCTTAAGCTTTAGCCTACAACAGTTATGCCTACATTGTAGGCTTAACTGATGTAAGCCGTAAGCTAAAGTCTTATCCGAAAATCGCCAGGTGTATGCTTAATCTATCGGGGCCTAGCGTACTTTTAAAACTATTCGCCTGGGCCTATAGGGCTACCATTACTTCTGACTCGTGGTTAGGCATACCCGCGGTAAGCCTACCGGTATATTAAGTAGCCCTATAGCCAAAGCCCTGTGTTACAACTGCAATGTAAACTATATAGGGTCAAGGGTAGTGAACAGAATGAAAATTAAAAATAGGTCTACAATACTCGTGTAGGCCTACCACAATTGACATAACTTTAGTTTGCAACATAAATTGCTTTGATTAGGCCTACTTTCAAATATGAGCAGTTGCGCAGAATGAGCATTGAGCACCCTACACTCGTTACACTAGGCCTTCTGCCCAATCTGCCGCTTCATAAAAGAAACATTGCTCATCCATTTCGAAGGACAGTCTAAAGAAAAGCAAATTCAAGTAGGCCTATAGTCGTACACAAAAAAATAATAAGCCTAATACATAGGCCTATGGAATAACACTAGAATTATACCTAGGCCTATAATAATGAAAACTAAATGTAGGCATACAGTACCTAGGCATATATACCAGGTACTTAAATGTATTTCAATAGACGACCATGTCAACCTTACTACTCGTACAATGTCACATTTGCTGGTATACCGTATCGAACTTATAGTGATCAGTCTGATCACTAGTGCGTTTTTGGCTTTGAGCACCATGCTCAGTCAGCATATAGCTCAATGAGACATGGCTTGATGAGCAATCCATTTTGTTCACTACCGTGTTCAGGGGGCCAAATTGCGCCATGGCTCAAGTCATCATGGCTTGAGATAGCCAAGCCAGAGCAATATGGCCAGAGACTATCTTATTCTATTCTATAGAGAGAAACTAGCAAATGCGGCAGTGCTGATTTTAAAATCGAAGGTTTACTGGTATTTAAATTTGAAATTTGAATTTCACGTGATAGGAACATAATTAAAAATCTTTCTAAATAAATCGCGTTGAAAAGGCAGAATTCAACCTCGAGTCCTGTCGAGTTTTGGCGTGGCGCAGTTGTTACGGCCATCGCCCCCACGGTCCCACCCAATTCAACGTTTTCACGATCGAACCCCTTGCCGGCCATCTATTAAAGTTGGTGAGGCTTAAGGAACTCTGGTGGGTTCGTCCCCCTCTCCTGATATAGGGCCATGGCACTGGCGCCGTTTCTGGCGTCAGCGCCAAAAATGCATTTTTAAAAAAAATTCCAAAAATTCTCATTCTTCTCTATACATTATAAGCCACGCCACGCCCTCTTCTTCCACACCAGGGTTTGAACCCTCACACCTCTGAATTGTGTGTGACCATCGGAGTGATGGCCATAACCACTGCGCCACGCCAACACTTGATAGAGCTCGGTGTTGAATATACAGATATAAAATGTGACAATTTACTATTTATTGTGAGTTCTTGGTCCAAACCCCCATGTTGAGTATATGGGGGCAAACAGGAAGTTACACAAAGGCTCTATGCGGCCAACCAGAAGCATGTTAAGTCTTAGGGCCACCTGTAAGTTGTCTTAAGACTATCTAAAGTGGATTGGGCAAACCGGAGGTGGTCCACAGACCGTGTTGTATTCAATAGGGTCAACATAAAACAATTTCATCCCGTGGACGCCCACTTGTGGGCCCGGGTGCCCCATTATTAATAATTCTAATAATTAAAATTATAAACAATTAAAATTATTAATAATTAAAAGTATTAATTAAAATTATTAATAATTCTAATACTTAAAATTATTAATAATTCAAATTAAAATTATCGATGATTAAAATTAATAACAATTCAAAGAATTAAAATTATTAATAATTATAATAATTGAAACACGCGATTGCGTCATGATGGCTTTTTATGTTTCGGATTAATCCTGCTTTTGAATGTGTGGGTCGTGCGAGCGAGACGCAGGCGCCATCTGAGTCTGCCCGATGCGAGAATGTGCCAAAGGCAAAAACTGGCGTTTTGTGAACTCCCCGGTGTCAATGTCGGCTCTTGTGGCCAGTTGGAGCCTCGAAGGTAGGATGTTTGGGAGAGGCGCGAATGCAAATTGGAACGACGGCAGGAATTACTCGCAAATCCTGCTCGTTAATGGGGAGCAGTGTTGAGGTGGGGCGGCGCCGCGTGCGGTTCTCAACGAGCGGAGCATTCAATTACAGATATGTATACAAGCGGGCTTAGATGGCTTAACTGCTATAAGAGGATTGCCTACCGTGTGTCAACTTAAGGCGTCCATGCAAAACGCGGGATCGATCCTCACCCCGGTCTCCGGCAGTCCCGCGGACTGCGCTCCTGCAACGGCGTAATGCGCGACGCAATTAGTAGTTCTGCTTTTTCAATCGATTTCTTCTATTCTGCTATTTTTCTCCGCCCAGGACAACGGCGGCCATTTTTCTCCTCGCGCACTCGCAGTGGCGCCATCTACGATTGGCATATCAAACACTACCAGTAATCAAGTTCAACTACTTGCTTTATTAGTCATGAATGATTCAAGAGTTACATGGCGTATACTGCTTCACATGCGTGCTAAATAGTTTCAATGACGTCATGCGTTTGCGCTACAATTGAGTGGTCGGTTGGAGTTCTTGTTGATGGCTACTTCCGGTTCTGAAACGAGGCTCCATCCAGAGACCTGGAGTTGCACATCTGAAAGGACAGCAAGGACGAAGAGTATTAAAGGCAATTTCTGCTCTCCCACGACATGACGGTGGCCCAACAGGCTCTTTCTGGCATGGAATATTTTAACTTAATAAACAAAATACTCATCACTTTAGAAAACATATTCACCAATTATTCTGCCGGGCTTCCGCTAACTATGCGAATGCATTAAATATTAAATGGACTTTTCCACGTAGTGGGAACGCATTGACAGTGGCCGTTCGGCTCCGCGAATTACCCTTAAATTCGCGTGCGAGTGGTCGCGTGATGAGTTGTCGTGCGAATTCAACGGCAACTGGCGCTTGTTAAACTCACCTCGTTGACGTAGGCCATTTGCGGCAAAACGTGCTTGACGAGCAGGGCGCTGCAGTCGGCCGCCGCCGAAGTCGACGTGCCGGCGGACGAGGATCGCTTCCCGGCCGGCGACCAGTCCCGAGAGAAGGTGATTTGAGCGCCGACCGGGAGCGGCAGTTGGCAAATGAGGCTGCACGCGGCGGCCACGAGCAGAAGCGCGGCGATCCGCGTCGATCGTTGCATGGCGGTCATCTTGCAGGCGTGCCGGTATGAGCTGAGTCTTGGACGATGATTGCAGGAGGCTCCGTTGAAGCGAGCTGGTGGCCAAGTGTCCTGGTTGCCGGGGAGGCCATCGTCTCCGCTTATATAGCGGCCAGGACTGCACATTCAATCGCATTTGAATAATTCATTTCCTGGCGCATTAATTTGCTTCCAAGTTGCTTCGCTCCGCAGGGACTTGGCTCGATCGGCGGCTTCCTTTGACCTGCAAGAAAGGTAATTAGGCCCAGACGGTGCCTCTGCCGACGCGTCTCATCCCGTATTCCATGAGCAGCGGCACGGTTCGGTGCGTCATAATCACCTCCTTGGGCCTTAATTCGATCGTCTTAGTCTTAGTTCGATCCTTTCGATCTCTTTATTTTTACATTTATCTGGTTTTACTAAGGGCAGTTGCAACAAACAGGTCATTGCGACCCTGATGGTCCGAAATGTGTCCACGGTCGCACTGGCCAATTGGTCACGTGCTTCAGGCTGCAGTCTCGACTTGAAAAAATGCCAAGGCACGTTTGATGACGTGTGCATCCTCTCTGAGTGGAAAAATTACATAATCTCAGCCTGTCTTGGGATTCTTTCAAGTCGAGACTGCGGCTCTAAAAGTCGCTAGTGATTCCAGCGCTAGTCCAAGGACTGTGCGAGGTTACATGTAGTCGCACCGGCCTCCATGCGACTTCTATGGCGTTTAAAGGTTGGCATAACGAAATCTTGAGTAGGACTTGAAAGAGATCAAGTCCACTCGATATTCCCCTGGAAAGACAGTCTCAAGCGGCGCTCAAGATGAGCCATGTAGATGGCGCCTGAAACACTTGTCGCCTGTGTTGCCAATAGATTGTGCCAGAAACGTCGCCTGCATGCAAATGACTAGCGTGGGTATATCGGTGGCTAATTTGCAATTCATTTCATTCTCGCGGCCCTAATCTCATTTCGAATTAGGCTTAGGCGACGTGATTAGCATTTGCGGCTCTGCTAGCACAAGAAGGCCTGCTTTTAATATAAATCAGACGAGGCCTATTGGGTTGCGGTTCTCTGTTTCTGTATCTCAGTTTGCGGACGTCCACGCTGCGCCCACGTGAATGGCCTGCACTGTCGCAATACTCTAGGCCTCTTCATGTGTGTTTCGAGATGTAAACAAGCTGCGTCGTAGCCTGCAAGGGCAAACGCAGATAAGATTATTCCTCCTAGATAGGAGGCTTCTACTGGCACCATGCCAGACCTCCGCGCGTCCGTTACGCAGTGAGCAACACAGGCCCAGTAAGAATGTCCGAGCGAGGGTGGCACGTTGATGGGGTTCATAAGGCTATGCGTGTGCGATTTGCCGCCATTAGCGATTTTTGCAAATCGCTGCCTCGCTAATGCGCCCTTAGCATGCACAATGTGCCATGGAGTCGTTCGCTCGCTCGGACAAGTAAATTACAATCGCGTCCTCTTTCAAATGAACGCCAATGAATCCTCCTCCGATGCTCGATTGCTTTGCGATTAGGCCTATCGCCGTTAAAACTAGCTTTATCAACATACCCTGAGTAGGCCTTTAGTTCTGGTAACCGAAGCCTCGCCAAGCAACAGCCCAGTACACGGGATCGCCACTTGCGGGCCACGTGACAGCGTCGAGTGGTTCGATGTTTTCTTGAGGTCAGCAAGGTCAATTGCATCTAGTCCGCGAGTCGCTTCGATAGCTCGCCATTCGCAAGTGCAGCATTTAGCTGCGCAGTTTCTCCAGTTTCAGCGCGCTGGAGAAGTCGATCCGCGTTCTCGCTGTGGACACTCGAGCCGACCGCGACCACTTCATGTGCCAAGCATCCGCTCGCATCAGTATCCAACGACTGGTGATACGCTATATAAACAGGTCGCATCACGAGGAAGCGCGAAACGGCACGACTTGAACTGCGGATTGACTGCGCCTTCGATCAGCCGTAGTATACGCGCTACCCGCCTACTTGAACGCTCGTCACGATGGTGGCTCGCATCAGCCGTTTCGCCCTGCTGGTGTCCAAGTTTCGAGGCTGCGCGGTCGGTTCGCTCGTCGGCGAATGCTTCGGTCGCGCGCATCCCGCTGCGGCTCTGCGGCCCACACTGGACGACAGCCATGTGCAGCCAGGTCAGTTGCCCCAAAGAGTCGTAAGCCAACTCAGGCCCAGCTAAAACTAGAACCTGTGCCAAAGGCGTGTGGCTTAAATGCACACTTTTCGTCTTTTTGTATCTCGGCTTGCATTGAATATTTCCAATACATTTTTACTGTTTGATGCGCCAAAACGTATTTCCATGCGGGCTAAAATATGCACAAGCAGAGATAAATATTTGGCTATTTAACGACGCCCGCTTCATTTATCTTTTGCTCTAGCTACCATTAGCTTTTACAGTGAACGCGCCTTAAAAAACAGTTTTTCTTAGGCCTATCTTTACTGTGAGCGCGTTAATAATAAAACCAGCCAAGATAGGCTTTGGCGCATCTTTGCCTAGCAAATGCAAGTTTAGCTCATACGACCAACGTCGCAACATCTCATTTTTGTTTTCTCTCGTTTCTTCTGCTCAGGCTTTTGCACGGCCATCTTGCAATGCGTTGGCGAATCGCTCGTCGAGCGCCGCGATTTCGATCGTCACGATCTGACGTCAAGCCTCCGCAAGTGAGTCGTCGTCTTACATCAACAGTTTCTTTCATCTTCAAGTAATTTGCAAAATTGATTTTCGAATTGAATTTTTGTAGAGTCCATGAAGAGCAAGCTTTCAACACTCAGCTGACTCCAGCCGTCAAGGCCCACGACGCCAGCACATCTACCGCCGCCGTTTGCGTCGCTCCCATCGTCATGTACTTCTACAACGACCTCTCGCGAGCCGTCCAAGTAAGCCAGCCACGTTCAGCCTTGAGCTTTCAGCCACAATCAATGACGTTTCAATGTCAAGTGTTTGTTCTTCTGCAGGTGACTCGCGAGAGTGTCGCTCTAGTGAACGCCATCGTCCGACCTCAGTCGCAAGCCGAGGTGACTTCCGGTGCCGTCCTCCACTGTCTCGCCCTCCAACTGGCCTTCCAAAGGGATCCGATCCGACCGCTAAACGTGGACCGCTTCTTGGACAGACTCGTGTCCGACGTGGCCGAGGTCGAAGCGACCGTCGAACGTTCCAACAGGTGAGATCGATTGATGGCTTTCTCATTTTGGACACAATTGCATGTAGCCTAAATGAACGTTGTTTAACGGTGGATAGGCACTCTGGCGAGCCATCGCCACCAGTGATCGTCGATCACGACAAGTCGTCTCTTTGTCAACTGGAATGCATCCGCGAGATGTTGCGGCGTGATCGCAAAGCGCACGCCAGCCTGTCAGAGGCCTTTGCAATTCTCAAAGGTAATTAAGAGAGTCGGTTGATTGGCCTCTAATTTAACGTCGTACTTACTAGTAAGCTATCACCTAGGGGACGTCGTGTCCACGGCCATCTACGCCTTTTTGCTCGCCCAACAGGAGCAGCAGCGAAACGACGATGCCAAAGTGAGTTCCTTTATTGTCGAGCTAATCTTGCATCAATCAATTGCTTCCTTGAATTTCACTGCGTCATTCATTGATTTGACGCGGATACTAATTGATTTGTGATTTCGTGCAGGGCGGCACCGCGATCGAGCGGCTTCTCCATCAGTCGTCGTCATCGTTGTCGATGTCCGAAGGCGATTCCACTTTGCCCTTTCTGTCGTGCGGTCTGACCGGAGCGCTGCTGGGAATCGAATCGGTGCCGCACGTATTGCGCCGCTGCCACGGCCTGCAAGAGACCGTGAAACTGGGCGACAAATTGGCCATGCAGTTCGAGGCCCAGCCGTCCGTGTGAGTGAGATCGCGGCATTTCGGTTTAACCTTGTCGTCTTTCAATGTCTGATGGATTTCAATTGCAAATTCCGCTCGCAGGTACGATCGTCCGGAGATTACCTTCTCCCAGCGGCTCTGAGGTCCATTTGAGCGTGGAGGGAAATCATTTGCACTGACACGGATGATGGGTCTGAGAACCGCATAGATGTTGGACGAGGATGAAGAGACCGGCCGAGCAGCTGTTGAAGCGCCTACAGGTGCTCGAGTGTGATTTATTAAGACTCGTTTCTGGTCCAGCACTTGCAATTCCTTGCAGCCTGCTTCACAATTCCGATTGGAAATCTGCTGCCGCCCAGCGCAATAACGTTGCTGACAATTAAATCTACAGGAGGCGGCCGTGCTTGACGAATAAATCAAAAGGTAACGCCCGTCGAACACACGAATCAAATGGCGGAAGTTAATTCTTTATTTTTTCAATTTTACATTTTCATTAATTCAATGTGTCAGTCGTAGCAAAAAGCACTTGATCATTTCACTTAGGCCTATAAAGTCGTTTTTCAAATTTAATTTCATTAGTTTATTTTATCCCTTATTCCCGTTTAAGAATTCAATTCGCGTTGAACATTTTTGTTTTCCATTTTTAATCAAACGTTGCACATTGTTAAATAATTATTTAACCATTATCTTAACCATTTATCTTATTATATTATTGCCGTATGTTTGTTTCAGAGACTATAGAACATAACCTACTGTCTCTGGTTTGTTTCATTCTTTTTAACTGAATTAAATACACTCGTTTGAAAAGGTTTGAGTTGGGTCCCGCTTTCAGTCACTACTTAGTTCAGGTTGCGATCGATTGGTGGCGCTCTAGCACAGCAAGTAACGCATTTGAGTTTCAAATTAACGTCGTCTGCTAGCTTCGGAGCGACAGACTCGGCGGAGCTTCTGTTTCTTTTTGAATTGTTTGTATTGTTTAAAATTTCCAAATGAAGAAAAACGAAAGACCTCAAGTGCCGGCTGCTCGAAAAGCGAGCGAGTCCAAAGCCAGTGATGCCACCGCCGAGAAGACCAGCCATCAGCAGAGGACGGCCCGCGCCCAGGTAGGCCTAGGCACTACGGGGTCAAGTGGGCCTACCTTTCAATTAATTAGACGTTTGCGCAGGCGTTCCTGAAAAAGCTGGCCGGCCTCGAGCGTTTGAGTCTTGTGAATGGACAAATCTCGTCGCTTGGAAAGGAAAAGCTCGTCGACGTGCTAACCGCTCTTGACTTGGACCCAAGGTATGTCTAAATTCAGAATGACCGCTGTCTGACACGTTCCTCCAACGTCTCAACGTCTAGGCTTAATGTCGACTCAATTACACGGGCATAGCGATTCATCGTTTGTGAGAAAAGCGCGCAATCAAATATTCCCACACTAGCGAGGGATTCCTGGATCCCTTGTAGATCAATGTGACGTTCGCGGTTCTTTGCCGCTTGTCATAGAGCGATGCCCCTGTAATCCTGGGCGTTTTCTTGGCCAAGAGTTAATTCTTCAGCACTCGTTCTCAGAGGCCAGGGAGATGTGCTCAAGAAGAGACTAAAGAATCACTTTCGCAACAAAATGCTTCCACCGGAACAACGCGACGCCGACGCGACGCCACAAGCGGCCATCAACGGCTTCAAGCCGTCCGGCAAGAGAGAGTGCGCTTTCGACTTCATTTGCGTGGTGGATTTCGAAGCGACCTGCGACGACGCAACGGAAATCAAGCCCGAGATCATAGAGTTTCCAGCCATTTTGATGGACACTCGCACTTGCCAAACCAGATTCGAGTTTCAAAGGTTCTGCCGCCCAAAGGTACGTCGGTATCTTGAAGTTAATTAGCTAACAAACAGTTCATCAGTATCGCTCAAGTGTTCACAAATGAAAATCCAGCTCAATCCGAAGCTCACAAATTTCTGCACAAACCTAACGGGAATCACGCAGGCCACTGTCGATCGCGCTCAGAATTTCAATCGGTGTCTCGACGCGTTCCGCTCGTTCTTAGCCCAACACCACATGGGAACTAAGCATTCGTGGGCCATCGTCACGGACAGGTGTGTTCATGATAGCATTGTGTGTATAGCCTTTGTCGGTGTATTAAATAATAATATCGTAAGGCGTATAGATTGACTCATTTTTCGTTTCTTTATTTGATTGTGCGCACGCAGCCAGTATGACATGGGTTACTTCATGGTCCATCAGTGCCAGATCAGTGGCATTCCCATTCCGGAGTTTTGTAAACAGTGGATCAACATTCGCAAAACCTTCAGCAATTTTTACGGCTGCAATAGGGTGACTAGATAAACTGATGACTTTTAAATTTAATACTTTTATGATTCTGATGTCAATGTGTGATCGATTTGCTCCCTTCCATCTTATCTGTTCGACTTAAGCTGAGCCTCGCTGAAATGCTGGACAAACTTGGAATGAAGTTCGAAGGACGGTTCGTACTTTCTCATCGGAATTCGGGCATTACTTTATCTTCGAGTCGCGCTGGGTCTACTGGCCGTGCTTAATTTTCGTAATTTTATTCGCAGGCACCATAGCGGACTGGATGACGCTCGGAACATATTGCGAGTGAGCTTGTCGTTGCTGGCTGATGGCGCGCAGCTCAAGCTTAACGAATCTGTCGTCAGCATAGATGCCCCGTGCAAGAAACGCGGAGGTTGTCGGTCTGCTGGCCGTGATCCGCAGCGTCTAACCAAATAATGCTCAGTATACGCGTTACATCGCGATGACGACCTTAGTTTATAAAGGTATTTGCAGTTGGATTACAATAAAGCTGCCTCTTTTCTTATGCTCAAAGGTGCATGGAAATCCAGCTTTATTTTCATGATTGCATTTAACGTAAGCAATTGCAATTCAGTTGGGCCTTAACTTACTTAAGTAGTTCGATATTTTAATATAGCATTCCTTTAAAAAACCAATAAAAAGTTAACTGCATTTTTTATGTTGTTCAAATCTGGCGCCTTTGAATTGTAGCAGACGACAATCGTTTGCCACTTGCCATACATTCGTTTGTTTCCGTTTCCGTTCTGCTATTTCGGCTTTGTGCGTCCATTTTTGAATTTTTCTAGTTTTTCACGCTTTCAACGAGGTGGCAAACGCGTGTTAGGCTCCTTGGGTGGAATAACCACACTTTAAACAGTTTACAATTAACAGGTGAAACTATTGGGCTAAAAGCATCAGTTTACGAATTAATTAGTCGGCAAGATGGAAGAACGAGCGGGCCCTTCATCAGCGGACTTTGCAAACGGAGACATTAGGCCTAGTCGCCTCGATCAGTGTGAGCTCAAAGGGGACCTGCGAAATGTCCAATTTAAATTGCATTAATTTCATTTGAATCGAATTTTATTTGCACGCATAAATACAGCGGTAAAGCTGTTGGACAACAGGACAAGGATAGCGGGCCGAGACGACGTGGGCGCTGCGTCGAGTCACACGGCTACTTTCGGCATCGCCAAGAGCACCTGTGAGTAACTCTTGGGCCTATACTGTAGGAATATCAACGTTTTCCTACTTAGTCGGACCTAATTTCTCGTACAGTACGATGTTGTACATGTACCTGTAATTTGTATAATAGATCCAAGGCTGGTATGCTTAAGAGGACGGCTTGTTACAGTCTCAATACGCGTTCAAGTTTTCCGTATAGCCCTCCGGATACCAGCCCAACGTGTCGGATTTTTTCCCGGTTACATGAGTATCGTTTACCTATTTTGACAGTCACTCCTCGCTACGTACGGCACGATGCGTTCGACGTCTCGTCGTTCCTGAGCCCTACAAGCTTCGGTTCTGCGCTCAGCGCGTCGAATATCGCGCTCGTACGTATACAGCTGACGCACGTAGGCCTACCAATTAAGATATGATTGAGTCGCCATTTCTTACTGACTAGTGCACCATCTCTGAAAATGATGAGGTCAAAGAGGACGCGATGAAGTTCAAGAGTGCTCATAGGCCTTATCAGCTGGACGCGGACGACGTCCCTTCACCAGGCGTATTCTTCGATATGGCTAGATCGGATTCGAACATTTTGAGTAAAGTTATAATGTCCACGAGCAGTAATTCACGCTTGTCAACTGGATTCTGTCGCCATTAATGTTTATCATATATTTTATTTCAGCTGCCTCGTTGTTCTACGAAGAATTCTTCCTCAGTCTGCAGGAGAATGCAGCGGAGACACAAGTGTTCGCACTGCTCGATTCGTTCATTGGACTCTGCAATCACAAGTTGGATGTCCTCAACAAAATCATACCAAAGCTGCCATCGAATGAGAACAGGTGCGTGTATGGTTTTTGATAATGTACCTTGGGCCCATTCCCTGTTTTTGTCTCGCCGACTGATCAGTGATCGCTAAAACCAAACTGTAAACAGGTGGCGCCGAGCGATGTTCATTACTCGAGCACTGCAAAACGAGGCAAACACTTGGGATTTGCTGCGCACGCTGTACACCGATCGGATGGGTGGACTGGCCGATGCGGACATGATGCAAGTTGAATCAGCCGAGGTTGGGAAAGGAAATAATCCAACGTAGAATTAACCAATCTTGAAACCCCCTCAGCTGTATGTGTGTTTGTGTTTAGAACAAGCGCATGAGTGAAAGAGAATGCGTTGAAGCGCTCTACGAAAGAGATTCATCTTTAAGGCAGAGTCAGGTAGGCTTGCACCGCAGCTAGTGTCTTAGGAAAGTCAAGTCTATGGAACTGCGTGCTTGCGTATTTATTATTATTACTATTGTTGTTATGAAAAGCTTGTCGTCGGTTGGCTGGAGCATATTGTCGCAAAGGAGATGGAGAACGACGCCTACGATCGTTACGAGTTTTTCAGTAACAAGGAATTCTGCTGGTACCTTAAAGAATTCGCGAACCAGATTGCCTTTTTATTGACCACTAATAATATAATGATGGTCTTCTTATGGTATTTTTCTTGATTTATAAAGGGAATCGACGTTGAATATTCTGAATGGAAAGACGCGGCCACAAGTGTTTGGAATGGAGCGCTTGGTTACTGAGCTGGACCCTGATGCACCGATACGGCAACAGAGATCCTTGGCATCTCTGGATGAGGTCTGGTTGTCTCACAACCGCTTAATTTAAATGTCCATGTCCTATTTTTTGTTTATTTTCTCCTGTATTATAACTAGGAGAACCGGGTGACCTTCCTGAAATGTTTGTTTCTGTACATCCGAAGCGGGAAAATGGAACAGGTGAGCAGTTCTTCAGGCTAAATAGGCGGTTTGTTCAACGCCTAAATATCGCAACGCCGCTTTACCGTGTATTCCTTTGAACCAGGCGGAACTTCTGTGCGAGCATTACGGCGAGTATTGGCGCGCGGCCACGCTTCAGGGTTGGCGGCTCTACCACGATCCCAACTATTCCGGTGCGAACGGCACAAGCAACACTGTGCAGAACATGGACGGCAATCCCAATCGAAATATCTGGAAGGCTACTTGCTGGAAGCTATCTGAGGACGTAAGAAATGACGCTGCATCGATAACCCTAAACTAGTTAACTGATTGCTAGTGGTCCAGATAAATATTAATTTCATTTATTCAACTGCTTTAGTTAATTTGCTATTTGAACGAATAATCTTTGCGTCGTTCTTAAGGATCGTCTGAACCCATTTGAGAGGGCCAGCTACGCAGCTCTGTGCGGCAACCTGGACCGTGTGCTTTCGGTTTGCACCACCTGGGAGGAACGAATGTGGGCACATTTCAGAGCTATGATTGACGTCAGAGTCGAGACAGAGCTACGGTTGCACTGGAACGGCGATGTCCGAGGACGTCGCCGTGGCACTCGCAACGCTGCCTCTTCTCTTTTTCAACTGCCCTCCACCTACTGGGAACGAACGTAAGACTCACGGCTTATCCCGCTAGTTATAGTTCTCAATCCTATTGCTGTCAATCGGTTTGATTTTCCCTATACTTATTCGCAGGCAGACCCCAGAATCGATCTTCCAGGACCTCAAGTCGTCAGTGAACGGCACTGCCCAAAATGAGTGCTCGAATCATTTTAGAGAAATTCAGAAGTTCATCATTCTGGACGACGTTGAAGGTGCGCCCGCAATGGCAGATATGTACTTTGATTCTCTTTAATTTTCTGATCCTGACGTAAATTCTTTTTTACTTGTACATTTCATCGATCGAATGTTAGGTCTTCTACAAGAGATTTACGGACAGGTGCAGCGTGGCGAGAACGAAGGATCACAAGACCATCCGCATTTCGTACGTTTTGCAGCCCATCTTGTGATCTTTCTGCGCACCGTCGCTGCTTGTTCGTCCAAAGAGGAGCTCTGCGACGCCATTCTTGAGGAGTATGTCAAGGTCAGCCGCCTCTTGCATTATTTCATGCAGACAGCAACCATCCTTTAAACTGGCGACGTAACAACACGCGTTAATTGCTCTCAGGTTCTCGTAAATGAACGTTGTCTGCGTCTGGTGCCCGCCTATACGGCGAAATTGCCTGCGAAGCAGCAGGTATTCTGGTACGCCCGATTCCTCGAAGGTGAGTTGCCGCGTCCGTTCTTTTTGCGTGGGGTCATCATATTCATTTTTTGTTAATGTGTTCATCGAACGTTGCAGGCATCAGGAAGCGCGATGAACAGCAACTGTGCTTGCGCTTGGCAGAGGAATGCAGTTTGGACGTGGCCCTCATAACCAAGACTGTCGTTGAGAATGCGAGAAGAAAGCTTTCGGCGAAGGGCGATGACGATGGAGGAAAGTTGCGAGCAGAACTGACGACCGACGACCAGACCAAGATCGATGCGATCGATTGGCTCATTTTCGATCCGTTGCAGAGGCTGGAGGCCATGAGGCAGGCGAACGCCATCACGAGAACGTTTCTAGGTAATGTCCATCCATGTGCATGTCATTTTGATTTTGATCGCTTCTAATATTGCCTTTTCATTCGCTCAGCCGTTCACAAACTCGATGCTGCTAGAGCTGTCTTCAATAAGATTCCGCCAGATTCGATCGACATAATCATGAAGCAATGGCAAGCCCAGGTTCGTTGTGGTCTGTAAGTCATAAAGTTCATAAGACAAGACTAATGCTGAAACCTCTTGTTTGATAGTGTCACCCAGAGACTGGACATGATGATTTGCCAACGGTCATTGACAACACGACGCGGGAGTACTTGTGTCTTCAAGCTTACCTGGTGCTTAACTGCTTTAAATCATCTTCTTTACTACGAGTTATTTGCTAAATCGATTTGTCTCGAATGCTTAGCAAGCGCAGGACGCTTTCAATGACTGGTTCGAGCATTTTCACCACGGTAAGCCTGAGGCCCCTCCTTCGCTGCCGCCGTCGGGTGTCCCGCTCGCCGAGCGCATGTCACAAGAGCACAGACAAGCGCAGCACGAGGCCGACTTGGACAGGTGGAAGGATCAACTCGATCATCTAACGACGGTGAACTTTAATTGGCGCAGCAATCACGCCTGCATAGCTTGCTTGGTTCTGCTGCATGCTAGACTGATCTTTTGATGTTTGTTCCTCGAAGATAAGCGTCGGCAAGATGTACAACGTTCTGCTCTTTATCGATGGCGGCTGGATGGTAGATCGGAGGCTATTGGCCGACGACGAGGAGCGCACCGATTCGATGACCAGACTGCGTGAAATCTGCTTGCCACAGGTTAGAGCTTTGTTTCACGGTACTCAAGGTCTTAAAATTGCAAGTACCCTACTGAAATTTCAGTCTCGTGTGCTGACAGGTGGCCGTGTTGCTGCATTCTGTTCTGCATGCGACCGGACGCTTTAAGGATTCCCTTGAGTTGGCAAACGTCATCACATCTGAACACCACCAATTGTACAAGGTCTGCTTTTGTCGTCAAGTTACTTGTTGGTTTTAAATATGACTGATCTTTCAATTCGTTTCCTGTGTTCAGGTGTTCAGCAAACAAGAGTTACGTCGTTTACTATCCAAGTTACGCGACTCGTCCTTGCGTCTCTTGGATCAAAATGTCGATCCTTTTGGCTACAAGATTCAGTGAGTGCTAAATCCTATGTTTACATCTTCCATTTGTTTATTTCGTTTTGTTTGTTTGTTTAGTTGTTTCTTGTTAATAAACTCGTTTCATACATCCGACAAGGTTTAGCGTTTCAGTTTCATGTGGTGTGAGTAGAAGAGTTATGGAAGATCTATGTGTTTGTATGTGATTGCTTGTTTTTAATCACAATACTTATCTTGAAGGTACACAGGTACCGGGTACAGTAATTTTTTTAAGACGTCAAAAAGCGGACCCATTCTCGGAGCAGCGATGAGGCTTTGACATATCAAACGTAAAGCATCAAAATACAATAGGCCTACACTTATATTGTAATCAAATCGCACACCCACGTGGAAACACGATTTTATTAATTTCCTACAAAAAACATTACAAATTGGCCTAATGTTTTAAAAAGTAGCCTTTAATTGTTTCCATTATAATTCAAGATTACCGTTATCTAGTAGGTACATTTTGACCCCATATAGGCGTTCTGTTTTATTTTCAAATATTTTATCATTATTCATTCGTAATATGTTTATATTATTAATCAAAATATGAATATATTATACCAGAAAATATTGCAATTCAAATATTTTAATTTTTTATTTTAAATTTGGAGCCTACCATTTGTAGGCGGACAAATTGTTTTTCAATTTTTTTATTATAACACCTCGTGAGTGATTTGGACCAATGAAATGAGCCCAATGAACAAAACCTGCCCTTGGCCAGCGGACAAAGGTCAGATTTGCGAGATTTATTTCTGTTGTTCTAGTCGTCGTCTTCGAAATAACTTGTTTTTTTCGTATGTTCCTTGGAGGGTAAATTGAATAATGCAAAAGGTATGTTTCTTAGTGCTCGTTTTCGAATATTCGCTACCGGTATGTTTGAAATTCTGATTTCTGATATTGTTTGATTATTTCATAGGATCTTCGATCGATCAATGGCCACGAGAACAATAGCCATCAGCAGACGAACGAATTCCCGTCGCATCCTTGGAAGCGTTCCGTCATGGACGGCGCCCAAGCCCCACCAAACGTCGTGGACGAGCTGAAGAAGCTTCTTCATCGTCCTGGCGACGCAAAAATCTCCGACTTTTTCGCAAGGCGAGCGTATGAAGTGGATTACGCTGAAGGTCAGTTGAAAGTCATGCCCTATTGGCTTATGCGTTCAATGCCGAGTTTTGATCCTATTATGACGCAGAATGCGAGGACCCAACTCAGCATAATTCCTTTGACCTCTTCTAATCTAGCCTAATTGATTATAAGTATATAGCAATGGCCACGTTAATGTCCTCGGCGATTCTTGTAATGCCTGTCATTGTAATTATTGTTTTCTAGAGCCCATCGACGAATTTCGTAGAAACGGCGTGGACAGCGACCTTTATGAAGGCGTCGCGGCGATGCCGACTTATGCAACCCGGCGACATCCGTACGGTTATATTGATTTCATGGCGGCGAATGTGTCGGCGCCGGGCTTAACGACTGGGCAGCAACGACAGGAGCAAGAGGGTGACGCTCGATGGCAGTTCCCGCCGCCCAAATTGCCGGCTTCGTCGTGTGCGCTAACGGATTGGGCGAAGATCAAGAATATCTGGGCTGCGTACAGTGCGTTGGACTCGGACTGGCAGCCACGAAAGCCAGGGAAACACGTCAACCTTGTGTGCTGTACCCCGCGCAATTCAGTTGGAGCTGCGGCAGCAGCATCACCAGGACACGTCGACAAGGACGCTCGGTCGGCCAAACGACCGAAAGGGGGCTTCTGCGTTTTCTGCCGCAACAACGGGGAGGACCGCGCCGCCTACGAGTCTCACGTGGTCAAGGACAGACACGGAAAAGTCACCTGCCCGGCGTTACGCCGCTACAGCGTCAGTGTCATCGGCACTGTTGTGCCGTTTATCTTTGTAAATTTCTTGTTATTCATTGCACCGTTATTCCTTATTCCCACAGTGTCCCATCTGCTTGACTAACGGCGACGATGCTCACACCATCAGGTAACTATCAAAATCACTGTCGGACCATGTAATCACTTTGTCGATCCATTCGAAAACAAATGAAATAAATCCATTGACCTTTGCTCCATCGCAGGTATTGCCCACTTAAGAAACATCGAGATGAGGCCACGCTTGCCCAACTAACCAGACCGTTGGATGATTTCAACGGCAGCAGCCGGCTAAGCCATTCAAGTGAAACAAGGAAGAAAGGCGGCTCCATCGCCGAGTAATATTGCTAGCGGTAAATATGCATATTGTCTGCATTCCGTTTTTCTTTTTAAATTTGTCTTTGTTTTAACTTTCACCTATTTCAAATTGAAAACTAACTGAAATGTTCAGTTTTATTTTTTTGCTTTACATTCCACACGAGTTACATGTAGGCGAACCGCCTGTTTTATTTTTGCATTAACCTAGACTCGTGTGGGCCTATCGAATGAGAATCATAAGTAGGTGCTATGATGCTCAATTGCGCCTTAATCATATCTGATGGATCTCGTATTAATCCATAATTCACAATCATTAATCTTGAGCAGACACCTTGGTGGCTTGTGTATTTTCTAAAACAAATATTTGTATTTTGTAAGGACCGGTATAATGAGTGCCTACGCAAATGTGCGTAAATCGTGCGCAGCCTATAATTTTCTCACTGGTCTTTATTTATTTTTCTGTACAACAGTGCAATGTTCTTGCAAATAAGATATTTGCAAAAATCAATCGAAAGGATTAAACAAGTTTTGTGTTATTAATTGGCTTACAGAGTCAGTGGGTTTGTTTCGGTGAGTTTAGTTAGTTCGGGGTTTTTATTTCAGCAAAGTCGATCCCTTTGGCCTTTGATTGCTGCGACCACGTGGACCAGATGTCCACATGGCGCCTGTCAATAGAATTCTTCTTCTAGTCATTTATCGCCAGCATTTTGTCGTTCGTTTGGCCTTTTATCAACTTGTAGGCCTCCGGCGAACGCCAATCGCGGAGTACGACCAGCGCTGAGGAAAGAAAACACGGAGGATGAAGGAAGGAATCGAACCCAGAACCTACAGAAGACAGGCCGCCCATTAGCCCCCTGAAGAAATAGTGGACTGTTCTTAATTGTTTGCGGGTTCGTTGTTTTCCCACCAGAGGGGGCCACGTTCTGAAGAGAAGCAGCCAAGTTTAGTCATGTGACTCATGTTTACTTGCTTCACAGTGCTTGCTCACTTGAGTGTTACTTCAGTTAGTATCGTTCGAGTGCGTGTTCACCGACGCTCCGGGTCGGCCTTGTTTAATCGATCAGCCATTTTAATTTGTCTAATTGTAAGTTTTAGGAATTAGAATGCGCCGTGCGGGGCAGTTGTCGACTTGTTCAATTTCGCTTTCATGAATTAGCGGCGGGTGGAATAAGCTACGAGTCGGCGTGCGAGGAGACGGCGAATCTTTCGGAATAGGTGAGCAACTAGGCTTACCGAAATGAAATCGACGATCGCGTAGGCGTGAGCCGACATCATAATAGGCCTGCTGCTGTTTCTTTCATTTCTCATTTCAATTAGGCCCGGCTTTATTTTTAAATCCGTACGCGCTCGGGCTCTCATGGCCTATATTTTGGAGATTCTTAGCGGTAGGCCTATCAATTAAACGAGGGGAGGAAAGACAGCCCGAGTCGGCTCCCTGCCTGGCACTCCGCCCCTCCCCCTCAAATTCGATCGCCGAAGCGGTCGAGTTTGCTTTCTTTTCATTCGAATTTCATAAACATGTTTGTTTAATTAACGCATTTGTAAACGAGAATATATAGTTGCTGCGCCGCCATATCCGTGCCTGTTATTCAGGCCCTGCATTTGACGGCACGTGCTGCACGTGCAATCGCGCATTTTACCCCGAAAATCTAATTTGGAAACTCGCTTTATTTTGGATGTCAATTTGGAAAGTGAAATGAGCGTTTTGTGTTTTTGTCAATTTGCGCTTGCAGAGCCATTCGTCCTTTTCTACACTGAACTCTCCGTAAAGTGAACACGCGCAGGCCTAGGCCTCAAAGGTTGACGATGGACGCGATCGATCAGTCGGAGATGGAAACGGCGAAGGCGTTCGAGTTGGTCGGCCCACCGCGCGTCGATGCCCGCGGGCCGTGCTCCTTTCACAAGTCGTTCAGACGGCGAACGCGATCCAAAACAGTTTCGCTCGGCGACTTCTTCCGCCTGCGAATTCCGCCTTCACCGTCGTCGTCGTCGGAGGATGCAGCCAGCATGGCGTGCATCGGTGAACTGCTGCTGGTCTGGTCCTCGTCGGATGAGGAATTATGTGCGTGTCGGCTCTACTTCCGTCCCGAAGACACGCCAGGCGGACGAAGGACGGACGTTCACGGGCAGGCGAGTACTCTGCATCTAATCTTGATCTTCCTGCATGTCTTCACTTCTGCTAATGAATTCATTTGACAACCGGCCTTGGCCTAATTGCATGCTTCCGCAGGACGAAGTCATCGCCCTGTCTGAAACGGCCATCATTCAGCTGAGGACCCTCGTCCAATGGATGCACGTCGACGGCGACGATGCCAAAAAGACCACCGAACAAACGCCGTCTAAAATCGAAGACGCGTCGACAGAAGGCGCCGATGAACTACCTCCACATGGGGAAGCTCGGACGTCGGTTGCCGTACAATGCGAAGGTCCTTCGAGGTCGATCGACTGTGGCACACAGAATCTGCAGGAATCTGCTCTTAACACTGGTAAGCCTATAGTTATTGCGATAGCTTATAACCACAGAATAGAGAATAACTTTACTGCCCTTGCCTAGGTCTTTATTACATGTAACTATGCTTTGCTAAATTTATAATATGGCCTATCGCATAATGATAATATTGATAAGTTGATATTGTTTCTGCGTGCGTGAGGCCGTCAAAGATAATATTACCCCCTCCCTAATTATAAAGCTGAATTAGTAGAGCTGGCCTAATTAACGTTGTCATTGTCCTTAGAGCAATTGAATATCACCATTTCTATTATGAAATTTACGCGACACAATTTTAAAATTTCAATTAGCATACATTGCTTGTTTTTATGTAAATTAAACGCAGCCAAGCCTGTTTTTATTTTGTTTTGTTTTTGTGCGTTTTTTATTCAAATAATTAAGGCTAGTCAAGTAGTCATATAGTCCAGGCGCACTGACGATAAATAGTAGCTCGCGGCGATGACGATCGCTTATTTGTGTCAGTACGAATTTAGCAACGCTGCTGGAAATGAAAGTAAGAACGTGCTGTGCTTTCCCACCCCTCCAGGGACATTGTAGAATAGGGGGGCTCACCCCACCCTCCACTCCCCTTTCACCGTTAATTTTGATATTATTTTCTTTCCACTGCATCTGGGCCTACGACTAGTTTCTATTCGTGAGGGGCTTTATTTATTTTTTTTTTTTAAATCTATGCCAAAATTTCTAAGTGTAGGCCTGGTTAAAATATTTATCAATTTTAGTGCAGTATGATAGCCTAGCAGGATATAGTTTTATATTTTCTGTGAACCTCGTCTAGCCTCAACTGGCGTAGCGTTTTACGGTGGCTTGCAACGCCCTTGAATGTTTTAATTTACCTTCACTTGGGCCTGTATTAAAACACTGTAGGCCTAATTGTAATCAAAATACTCCTAGCTTGAAGGTCAAATTACATATAAAACATGCGATTGGTTTCACATTTCTTCTTGCATGCCTAGTCGTATTTAATATTTTCTTCATTTTGGGGCATTCAAAACGCTTTTTATAAATCCGGCCTGCTCATGGAGAATCAAGAGGGGGGATTCGATCTTCCATTTTATTTTGTCATTTCATTTTTATTTTAATCTTCTTTTTAGATCCCTTTGGCTGAAAATAAACACACAATCCCTACTTGATTACGTCATCCTTGGGGCGTTACATGTAAAGCCCGCCTCTTCTAACGCACTGCCTCGCCCTCTTGGCCCAGTCTAGGCCACGGTCTTACATACAGGTCTGGAAACTAACCGGTTTTTCAGTAGTGAGGGGGGGTACGTCTTAGTGAATGCCTTTTTCATACTTAACCTTGCGGCCGCTCGATGTCGCTGCGATCGACCGGTGTCGTATCGAGCACCGTGGTATCGAGTGATTCACGGATGTTCCAACGTATCGAGCATGGTATCGTGAACGTGGTATCGAGACCGTAAAGGGTATCGAGAACGTCACAACGACACCGGTTACGTGTAGCGCACCTAGGGGCCAGCATGAAAACTACAAATCCGGTTTCACTTAGCGAGACAGAAAATCCAGTGAGTTGCCAGACCTGTATGTAAGACCGTGGTCTAGGCCCACTCGAAATTCAGCCCCCCTTTTAAGGTTTCAATTCGTTGGACTCGCCCAGAATTCTTGGTGAAAGGAAAAAAAAAAAAAATCAAAAAATATAGGCCTATCTGCTAATAAAAATGGAAAATTATCTGAAGCTTATCAAATGTAGGCCCAGAACTTTATTGCAATGGCAGTCAGTCAGTCACGCATGAATTAGTCTACACCTGTTAAAGCTGTTAAAATTGTAATGCAGAATAATTTACAAAACTACTCAGAAAAAAATCACAGTCACCGTTTGGCCCACATGTTTCAATTATGAAACTTAAATCCCCGGGCCTAAATGTTATTCAAATTTAATTAAAAACGTTCTTCAAATACAATGAACGTTTAATTAGAAGTATGGTGAATGACTAGCTCACAGTGGACAATTAGTCTATTACGGAGTTGGAGGGGGGGGGGGGAGGCAACTAAATTTCTTCCATTATTCTTATTGATACAAAATGGCTACATTAGGCTATCGATTGCTTGTGCCAAGTGTTAGCATAATGCATGTGTAATGCTGGGAAACAGGTTAGACGATTATTTAGATGCAGGCCCGGCCCTCCCCTAGTGCACTATGTTCCCACTAGGCTATCATACTGCGGTTTAATATTAAACTAGGAGGAGAAACAGAATATAGGCTATCGTTATAGGTTTATGTCCTGTTCTGCAGTGTATGAATATTAAAAATAGAAATAAAGCGTTACACCTATTTTAGTTAAATTAGGTTTTGTTTTCAATTTTCATCTAGGTCTGCCGATTGAAGATTTAGAGAACGACAAAGAGGGAAAAAAACAAGAGGACGCTGAGACTGAACGCGTGGTTATATTACCGTACGGCCGATATTGCCGCTTTGCCTCCATCCAGAGGCGCCTCGGGTCGTCGGCAGCACCGGATCAAAGACGGACCAGGTTCGAAGATGTATTGAAAGCGCTCGTCGGTGGCAGCGTGGCCAGCACGACGCAACGACTCGCCGACTGCCGAGTGCTCTTCTGTCGCGATACATTTGAACACCACCTACTCGTCGATAGCCACCCAGACTTGTGCAATGATCATCGCGGTATGCACTCATCCACTTACATGTACGCTAGGCTAGACTTGAACAAGCATAATATTTCTGACCCCTTGTTTTACCACGGCAGTGCCCAGTTTCATTAAGGATCGCCTTCAGAGCGCCTTCTGCAGGTCCAAGATTAAGAAAGCTGGCAGCAGCGACAGTGGCAGCAGCCAGTCGGAAAGTTGGTCGTCATCGGCGACGAACGAATCAAACGAGGAATCGACTATCCATCAGTGCCCATCGGCCACAGCGACCGTTTCAGTGAGTGCCCAGCTATTAAACTGGGTATAAGTAAGCCTAACTCAGATATAGAATCGCGTGAGAATCTTCAACTTGAGCGTGGCTTACAAGATTCACTAACGATGCCTGCCTCGATAACTGCTAATTTATAAATTCCAATTTATTGATGATTCGTTTCTCCACTCGTTCCTATAGGCCATCAACGGGACGAGGCCCAGTATTAACGGCCTGGTCGAGGGCGCTGCGAATGGCCTGGCGAAGAACCACTTGCGAGAGCAGTTGTTCCTGCAGAGGTTGTTCGAGTTCATGCGGAAACGGAACACGCCCATCGAACGAGTGCCCAGCCTCGGCTTCAAGCAAGGTGACAAACCGACGACGATTGAGGGGCCGGACTGTTCATTGTGTTTCTCGAGTCACTTAATCGCTTTGATGATTAATGATTTGTTTCCTTTTTTCTGCTAGTCAATCTCTACTCGTTTTATACGCACGCCAAGAAGCTAGGCGGCTACGAGAAGGTACCTGCATGTAGCCCGCGCCTACATCGCTCATTCTAAACGCGAATATTTGTCTGTTCGTCTAGATCACCGTCAAGAAACTCTGGAAGCGAATATATGACAAGCTAGGCGGAAATCCAGGCAGCACGAGTGCGGCGACCACGACTCGAAGGCACTACGAAAGGTACAACAAAGGTCTTGATTATCGCAGTGTGAAATGGTCTCCTTAATTGCGAGGGCGTTGGTTTCCATTCAGATTGTTGCTGCCTTTCGAAAGGCAAGACCGGATGAACGGGCTTAAGAAGGAGCAAGAAATAACGTCGTCGTCGATGGAATCGCCCAGCCGATCGAACTCTTCGAATCTATCGACAACAAAGAGTTCGTCTTCCATTCCAGACCGACCACTTCCATGCGAGTCATTTTCTCCATCGACGGACCTTTCCAAACAGGCCATCGCTCGCTTCCACCAACAAAATGAACTGCGAAAGGTGAATATCGGCTTATCATAAACCATGTGAGAGTTTGAAATTATTGAATTCACCAAACCGGTAATTCTACTAACTCTTAAGGTGAATCTTACATTTTCACGCGCTGGCTCCTGTTTAGACTAGAATATTATTTCCCGATGTGCCAGGCTTCATACAGGTATTTCTGTTACAGCGATTCAAGGACTCCAGAACCGTCGAAAAGGAACGAATGTGGGATGAAATCAGAAGACACAACGCTTTGGAACGTGATCGGGCAAGTCAAAGATACTGAGTAGTTAGGGCGCGATGCCAGGCGTTTGTACATTGACCACAAATTACCAGACAATTCATTTATGCTTTCGAACTTTCTTTGCAGCTGCGACAGTTGTCCGCCTCTTCCAGGTTTATGTTGGCAGACGGCTCACAGCGCTCGGCCCTCAAAACGAGGGATTCTGTGGCGTCTTCTCGACCCGTGAACGTCGTCGTTCCACTGGAGCCTACTCAACAACGACCAATGTCCATGCGAAACGCGGAAGACGCTAACAAACAATTAAAGACCGAAATGGCGCCGACGAATGGCCAAACGAGCGACAGTCATGGCGTCGTCAAAGTGACGACGTCTCGCAGTTCTAATTGCCGTGGATCGTCGTCGACGACCACCGACGCAAGAAGCTTCAACAATGGCGAAGGCGTCGGCTGTTCTGGACGCACCTACCCAGTGCCCCGAGTGCTCTCTGTGATCCAACGCACGCGGGCCCTCGTTTTGATGGGCTCCGAGGCCGTCACGTTGCCCCCGTTCGCCGCGTCCAATCATTCCAACAAGACTTCCATGGCCACGGTGGCCGTGGCGCACGGAGCTGTCCGCAACGATGGACTCTGTTCGCTGTCTGATTGGCAGCGTGAATTTTGCCACCTGCGATCGTCGAAATCCGAACACCTGATCCATCCGCACGCGAGAGCAGGTGCATTTGCAGTTTCGCCATTGATGCACAAGTTTCCTCGGCACCCAGTTTCTTGGAACGACGCAACGACACGCCAGACAAGTGCGGAAACGACGACAACGACGATGACCACAGCAGCTGCGAAATCAGTTTGCAATGGACACGACAACGAAGTCTTAGACTTGACGATGAGACCGTGAGGACATAGAGAATGGGAACTCGAGCAGGGAAGATCATTTCATGCAAGTACGGTACGCCCACCCCCACAAACCTATTTGGTATACGCACTAAGTATTTACACTTACAGCGCTAATACAAGTTGCTGAGGCCAATAATACTTGTAATAATTCTAGCAATCTAGCATGAAGAATGTTTTTAACTTTTTTTACCATGGCGATTACGAATTATCTACGTAGTAGAATTGATAATTAGGGGCGCGCACCCTCATTAACATGCTTACAAATATCCTTAAGCAGCTCGTTTCAAACGTGCTCAAGTAATTCTGATTTCTAGCTTACATACTTATATAGTATGTAGTCTTTTTTCATTTTTATAAGAAAAAAAACTTGCACGACCAAATGATACAAGAATAAAATGAAATAAAATTCATATTACGACTTATTCCACATTTTATTTCGAATAGGCTTCTACCGCAAATAAGCAGAAGCCCTTAGGAATTCAACGATTTTGCTGTTAAGATCTTAGACTTTGACGAAAGACTGAACGATATTCGAATATACAAGTGTACAAGGGAAGGGACTATCAGTAATATACTTTTATTCCATGGATAATCCGAATTCATAAATTTAACCAATATTTCGTTTAGAGTAAATACAAAAAATCAATTAATCAAGAGAAAAACTTGCTCATTTCAGAGTTGTTCAGAAGTGTATAATCCTCGCGTCGGCAGGACTCTGTTCCACAGGGCAGTACGGACACTTTAACCTGAAACCCATCAATTAATTATTTTCGTTCACGCGTAGTGAACAGGGTTCCACAGGGGGCCACTCACTTGTTTCCGTTGGCCAGCTTGTTGAGTGCGTCCATGGAAATGACGTGGCCGCACGATAACCTCATCGGTGGGTTGCTTTCGGAACTCTGCTGGCGAAGAATTGGACACGCAAAGATGGAGTGGTAGCGGCTTCCGTTGCCCAGGTCAATCTCGATCTTTTGCGCAAGTAAGGTGGACGATTTAGGAATCCCGCTTTGGTTAACGCTGAGTAGCTTTTAGATAACTAATAAATGCTTACAGGAAGTTCGTCTCGCGAAGACCAGACGCCTGTCACTTGCCGCTGCATCATCACTTTCTTGATGTTGAGGAGAGCCGGTAGAGCGGTGCATCCGGCGTTTATGCTACGCGAGCGAAAGGTTTATTCTCTTATCTCTCGCCACTAGCTTTTGGACAAGAAAAGATTGTCCAACTGACCAGACTGTGAGCGGGCTGTCCACGGAGAGGCCAAGAAGAGCCGTAAAGTCGCGCGTGAAGATGTCGCAAATGTCTGACCAAGATTCGATTGACTGAAGGAGCGATGCGTACGGTGAATTCGATATCCCTTGCCTCAAGAAAAGAAGACTGCCCATCATCACTTGGATTTCTGTAACAAGTATGAACAAACATAAGTATTTCAATTTCAAATCGCATCCGACTCTAAAGCTTGCCTTGCTCGTGGTTTTGCGCAAATCGGGGAAAGTTTTCGCGCGCGTAAGTGACTGCTTCGGATTGCCTGTCCACTCCCTGGCTAATCATTTCGATGAATTGCAATCGGTGCAACTTGAACTCGAGACTGGAGAAGTTGAGACTCTCTCTGTTCTTTTTGGCCCACCTTCATTGATCGATATGAATCAGTTTTTGATAAGCGACTTTAGGGTCTAGCTCTCTCTCTCACTCACTCCAGTGCTGGTCTCAGATCCCGTTGTTTGAGCGACTCTGAAATGCGATTCAGCTCAAAGAATGGTTCCCTCTTGCCGCTGTCCATCTCCAGTCGGGCTTCCTGCACAAACCAGATTTGATAAATGATATAGGACAATAATAGACACGTGCCAGATATACCCTTCAGACACACACCCTGACTAGTTCTTCGGCGATCTCCAACATGCCTAAGAATAAATTGGACAAATTTAGTTTGAAATGAAAAGAGCAATCGACAATTAATACGCCTTTTCTTTTACTTTCTCGACAGAAGTGCTCGCAGACTACGCGGTTCAAGCAGTGGCGGTTCTCAGTGGATTCAAAGATGTCGTCAACGGTCGCTCCGAAGTCGGCGATGAAGTTCTGCCAACGCCATGAATGTAAGTTTAATTAATGTGTACAGATCTATGTAGCCTTCACGAGCATATAGCGATAATGAAACTTGAGCTAAAGGCGCTCACTCTGTCTATACTCTTCCCCACTTTGGACACTGTGCTATCTATAAACAAACGAAACAATGAACAAATTAAACCAGGCCAATGAGAAATATAGCTTCACTAAAGAGTTTTGAGCGAGATCGGCGAACGTAGTTCTCGGTGCTCGGACGCTATTCCAGCCACGCCGTCCCTCGTCCTCTTCATAATGTGTGACAACTGCTCGCGGTCAATGTCCTGGTCCTCGTCGGACATCATCTTCACCTCATCATCTTGGCCGCCGTCGCTTGATCGATAATTGCCACGGCTGCATGCCTCGATCATGGCCTCCAACTCTCGCCCCACAGATTTCGATAGGCTCCCGAACTTTTGCAAAACCTATGGCATATGCGACATGTACGTAATGGATTATTCTAGGTTTAACACGTAGGCCTGCGTACAACTGGAGGTCATCCAATAGGTCTGCAGTTGCCATTTGACACATGCCCTACCGCTTCTCCAGTTCGGATCTTACTCATCAATGGTGACTGGGCTTGCATGTAGTCGAACAAGTCGAAAGTCCCAGGCATACCTAGTTCACTTTATTCGACGATGTTTGACGGCAGGTTCATGACAATCACGATTGAGAAGCATCTAGGCTACGAGTAGGCCTAGTCAGGGGCCAGGGCACTCGAGGCTACAAGGCTTTCAATTACATGCTCAATTACATTGCGCTTTCAGTTACTGTCAATTACCTTCTCCAGCTCCCGTTCGACCGCAACGCACGAATCCATCGTGAAGTACGATTACGTTGAACTCAAAAATGAAAATGTGAAAAATAGGCCTTCGCGAGTCATCTGCTTTTTGTTATGGTACCGGTGACGTCGCTGATCGGAAGTGACGCAAGTGAAACCGGAAAATGGCCGTGTAAAGATGGCGGCGCACCGCGCAGCTGTCTCCACGTCGCACGAACGCACGTAAGTTTCGCGCTTGAACGTCCAAATTGCCATTCTTGTATGTTTTGAATATTTAATTCGTGAACTGTTGATGAGCAGGGAAACGAACAAGGTATCTAGACTCTACGGGAGTGACTAGAAAGGAACCGATGGCTAATTCGACGAAGGCGGTGGCGCTTTGCCATCTGTTCGCCGAAATCTTGCACGGCTGCCGCGCGTCTGACTGGCGCAGGGCGCTTAATGCGGCCAACAAGAGTAAGTTCCCGGGAGTAATCGAATGGGAATTACCGTGGGCGTGTTTGTCCGTCTTCAATGTTGATTGCACCCACTCGATAATCGTTCGTTTGGATCAACGACTTGTGATTGACGAGGCCATGCTTTTGATGGTTATAACACGAGCGGCCTTTTTGGCGGACGCACGTGTCAGGTTGTCATTTACGTAAAACAATTACGGTGCTGACTGGAGCTTGTCTGTTGTCTATGCTAGTACTGCAGGTGGTTCCGGACGACGTGAAAGCCTTTCACTGTAAAGTTGTGTGCTTGGTGCATCTATCGCTTTTCCTTGAAGTCGTCAGCCTCTGCAAGAAGAACGAGACGTTGGCTCGGTATAAAACCATTAGGCCTAGTGTAACTAATGCATTAGTGTAACCATTTCAGTTCATTAACTAGTTAAGTCGTGCTATTCGAAAGTACTCGCATATTTATTATTTTGTTTTTTCTGTTAAGGAATGTGCCCTTCGAAAGGGCCTACTCGCTATACCGGCTCAACAAAACCCAGGAAGCTCTCGACGTCGTCAATTCCGTTGTTGAGGGCCAAAGTGCGAAAATCAAGGAGCTCAAGGCTCAAGTGGTGAGTTTGTTGAAAAAATTTCAGTCCATCATGAAAAATTATGATTGATGTCGGGATGTTTCTTTCTTTCGATCGCCTGACCTTTCATTCGTTACGTCTAGCTCTATAGACTCGAGCGTTATGACGAGAGCTACGAAATCTACAAGGACCTCATCAGAAACACCCAGGTACAGTATAGTAGACATGAAATTGAAATGACCTATTTTGAGTTGTGTGGCTTTAAACGTGCTCGATGCGTCGATTTAAAACGAGTTAATTTATTTCGTCTACAAATTACTTTGAAATTCTCAGGACGACTACGAGGATGAACGAGAGACGAACCTTTCGGCAGTCGTGGCCACCATGCACGCCTCTAAAAGCCACGCGGTAATCGTGTCATTCGTTATCGTTTTATATCCTGACTACTACACGAATGTTGAAACCTATTTATTGCAGGCCCAAGAAGCGAGAACTATAAGAGAAGACACTTATGAGTTGGCCTACAATGCCGCCTGTTACTTAATCTCGCAGCATAAATTCCTGGAGGCTCTGAAGATGTTGGACACTGCTGAAGGTTATTTTTAACATTTTTGTTGTAGCTGTCGCATCCTGGACGGGGCATTTTTATTTGTTCTTTCGTAGACCGTTGGCCGAGGCTTACATTATTTCCTTCTTTAAGAACTATGCAAGAAAGCCCTCGAAGAAGAAGACGACGTCGGCGAAGACGAAATCGACGCTGAACTGGCAATCATCAGGTCCGTTTTCTACGAGCGTACATTCAGAAAAAAATCAAGATGGGAAAATCCAGAGAGCCTGGAAAACCCAAAGAATAATTACCATCATCACTTTATATAGGGTTCAGCGTGCTTACGTGATGCAAATGATGGGCAACGTTGACATGGCCGCAGCGTTGTATGGCCAGGTGCTGAAACAGAAGTAAGCAAATCGTTCGTAGGGATGATCTTTGTTATCTCGATTTGCTCATTCAGTTCTACGACGGATTCCTTTTTCAAGGCCGTCCGATTCAGGACTGGTTGCAGTCGCTTCCAACAACGGCGCAGTCATCAACGGCGAGCAGAATATCTTTGATTCCAAGAAGAAGATGAAGGTCGCCACCGCGAATGAGTTGGAATCCAAGCTGACGAGTGGGCAGAGGAAGGTCATCTCTTTCAACCATTGCCTACTGCTGGCGCTAGCAAACCAGGTACGAGGGTTTCCCATCAGCATTATCGTTACATACGCCGTATAAGTTCTATCGTTCTATTTTTGTTTCCTCCGCAGTTGCCCCAGTGCCGAGAACTTGTTGGACAGTTGAGGAAGCGGTTGTCGGATAGCGTCGATATGGTTCTCGTCGAGGCGGCTCTCCTTTGCCGCGAGAAAAACGATGGCGCGGCCATCGAACTGCTCAAGGTGATGACGACGATGATTCAAGCTCTGTGGTTTTTATAACCTGTCACTAGATATATCATAATATTTATTTTGTTTTTTGGAAAAGAAATTCTTGGAGCGCCACCCGAACGAACTGATGAAAATCTCCTTCACTCTGGTGGAGCTTTTCTTGACTCAAGGTTTGAATGCTCCGTTCCTTACGTCTGTTTAAGCTGCAATATAGCCTCACTGATCTAAGCCTAACGTGATTATAGGAAAAGTAAACCAGGCGTGCGAGACATTGAAATGTCTGGGTGACGCCTCGTTCAAGCCCGGAGTCGTAAGCCTTGTCTCACTTGCATGCATTATGTTTCTTATTCTTGATTTACGAGTATTTCCGTCTATTGTTTAGGTGTCCGCATTGGTTTCACTCCACCTCGGCCTCGAGGACAAGGAGTCGGCGGCGCGACTATTCAAAGAGGCTATCCAGTGGTACAAGCAGAATGACGTGAGTCTCGGGTAGTAACTAGGCCTGCTCAATTTTTGTTTCGATAAATCCGATCTCGTTTCTTTTACATTTATCTCACCCAAACTGGCTTCTAAAGCCGAAGAGCGAGCACCTGGTCGTCTTGTGGCGGGCTAGTGCCAACTTTCACATAAACAATGGGAACGACGCAGTGGCTGCAGCAGAGTCACTCGAGGAGTTGCGAGGGCGAGTATTTTTTTCTATAATATCCGTAGGGTGCATTTCGTGAAATCGTCATTGACGTTAAGACAGAAACTTACTTGCAACCTTAATTAAACGCAGGATTTATCCGAAAGATGTGAAGATACTGGCGCAACTTATCACGGCATACTCGCAGTTCGACGCCAAGAAAGCTGTTCTGTATCCTTTTGTTAAATATTTGGGTGCATGATGGCCTGTCAAAATAATCTAGCAGCCTATTTGTGTGAGCTTAGTGTCTGTTTCTTTGACTGCTGAGCTCGTTCACGAACACACAAAGAGCCAGCAAAGGTTTGCCTTCTGTGGACGACGAAGTTCTATCCAAGAACGTGGACGTCGACAACCTCGAGTCGATGGCCTGGACCACGAGTACGAAGTACTTGAAGAAAGCTACCAAGATGGAGTCGACTCCGGCTTTGCAGTCAAGGTGAAGGTTGTCAAAGCTCAATCCTATCATGAAGGATTGAAGGTGATCATCAGGACCGTAGACAGGAGCTAGTTTACTTCCTGGTCGGATATGAGATGCCCAGTTTGCCTATTTATATTCGCTCGCTTTGCTAGCTCGCACAATCAGTGCAAGCTAGCGGGGACTTTTGAATTCATTTTTATGAATTTTTCCGAATCTTTTTTTGGGAACGGGGGAGGAATTTTCCCTAAAATCAACTACGGTAGCTTTTTATAGCTCGGGTGATCATCATCCTGCCTCTTGTTTGCGTTAATTGGTTTCCTATCGATTTTTCTAGTAGCGGTAAAACAGACGACTCTGATCAGCCGCTGAAGAGACGGAAGCGTAAAAAGAAGGGTAAATTGCCCAAGAATTACGACCCGAGCGTTTTGCCTGACCCTGAGCGATGGCTTCCTCGCAAGGAGAGATCGGCTTACAAGAAGCGCAAAGAAAGAAACACGCGCGGAGCACCAACAATAAGTAGGCCTACGAGTATACCGTTAATCTACATGGAAGTGAGGCTAATCACGACTATTTATGTCCACCTATTATTTCAGGCAAGGGAACACAAGGCTCAACAACTGGAAGTGCAGAAATGTGAGCGCCATGCGGATGATGAGAGTTGAAAGTTGCTACCGGCAGCTGCAGCCAGTCGTGTCGTCCCTTAATATCAGTTATGGTTTGTTCTTATCTGTAGGGATGCCAGCGCTAAATCAGTTGGCGGTCAAGGGCCGCTGCGTCCTAACGTCGGCTCGAACTATTCACCAGGGGAGCGACAAAATCGGCAGGACATTAAACCACCAGGGATGAAGAAGAATATGAAGAAAAAATCATCTGGAAAATGGTGACAATCTGTGCAGCCGATAGTCTTCACATTCATTAATTTAGTATCCACACTGGAGTACACAGTGGCCCAAAAAAACTTGGGGTAGTTATTTTCACTATAATATTGGCTACAAAAGAGTAGCTACCAAATGACTACGCAGTACACATTCACTCAACGGAAAGATCGTTAATTTTACTTTAAGAAAGCCAACTAACATTGAATTTGGCCGTCAAGCAGGGCTCAAGTCATTGATCGCATGTCTAAGGACGGATTCGCACCCATCAGGTGTTCTGCAATCTTGTCCTCCACTTCATAAGACGGTTGCGTAAGCTGCATGACAAAGGTTTTGTCCGCCCTTGGAATCTTCGATGTTCAAATTAAATGTGAGTTGACCTTTCTAAAGGAAATTGAAAGTTATATCCAATGAAAGTTTCGTCACCCTTACGCAAGTAAATTACACGTCTATTGAGAAGCGGTATAGGTCCCGAAAGCTATAAATGAAGCCGATTAAAGATTTTTTTAAAAATGTGCAACTCTGCCTAGTCATATTTCTTATTTCCAGAGTCATTTGCCACGTTTTGTGCAAGAGTCTAGTTTCGCGTTTACACCGGCTTCCACTTTGTGAATTCTATCCATCTTTCGATTCTTTATATACGTTTCTAATAGACATCATACATGTGCAGTTTGGCTCCATCCGGGATGGCCGAAGCCTAACGCTCGCGGACTTCTAGAAGTGTACAAAGCGTTCACACAGTCACTACATAGGCCTACGTCATACACAGGTATTTTAGGACTAGCGGGTGTACGGTTGTACCACATTTAGTTAATACTATAGGCTAGTCTGCATTTAACCTTTTGTGCACGAGCTCGGGCAGGTCGTCGTCGAACGTAGCCTGTTTGCTCTGAAGGCAACAGACTGCGTCGCCCACCGCGTAAACCTACTTCCTGGCGAAATGCCGTAGCAAATGAATCGGAAGAAAGAAGGAGCCCTCTAAAAGGGAGTGGGAGATTTTGATTTTTTTGAAAAAAATTTGTTCTGGTGCTGGGAAATAAACCCCAGTGCCTGGCTATCCACACGGACAGGGGAACCACTCCGAGTGCCAAATTGAACTCTGCGTTACCCACTAACCTTACTTTTGATGCTTTGCTCGTGAACATGATGATAACATTTCATCCGTTCCTCATCCCGCTTTCATTTCATTTCTACAAATTGCAAAATAGGTTGTCGCAAGCAGAAAAGGAGATTTATTCACTGAACAACCAAGAAAGAATATTATCACCAGGCCTACTGTTATTATTATTACGCAGACGACGCAGTCATTCTGCGTCGTCTGCTTCTTCTACATTCTTTACGTGTGTTTCGGCCTCTTGCCGACAGATGGCGCTAGCGTTCCCGTGTCGACCCAGGACCACGCACAAAGTGAACAAGAATCGTGACGGGGAGCTCAGGTAGCTCAGTGAGTAGAGCACGGCTTTCAGCTTTGCTCTGCTCGCTCACGGCCACTCGGAGTCATGGGTTCGATCCCCATTGCACCATCTCCTGGGTGTTGTGTTG